>CM068827.1:59057849-59322849 GCA_028554795.2 Sinohyriopsis cumingii | reverse complement strand
TTCAAACCTTAAACGTTTTAGATCTTTAAATGTCATACCTTCACTTTACGGTAATGGGAAATGCCTCAAACAAGTTTTAGAAACGCATCTTAGGGATAATAAACAGACAAATAAAAAGGAAACTGGCAAGAAAATGAAACTCATGAAATCAGTATCTTAACATAGATAAAAGTAAATATCTGGGTAGTCCTTCCATGAACAGGAAAAATCAATTTAAGGCAGACAGTACTTTTACAGTAAGGGTAATGTCGGGAATGGAAATCAAACAGGATACATAGTAATGTGTTTCACCGAATGTACATACCGGGTATTCTTTCACTGCTTAAGTCTTTTATTTTAAAAGAAAAAGCAAAAATTTAATCGTAAGAGATGCATGGTGTGAAGAATACTACATACTATTTTCATTAAAAAAAATAAAAAATTCGTTTATATATTTGTACACTTTTTGCTATGGGTAAACATAGTTTTTAATGAATTTTGTAAAGAAAAGAATTTCCTGTTGAACTTATTCAAACGTATTATATTTAAATTGTCGATTTAGTCCTGCTATAATATCAAGGTGTCAAGCGGTTGTGATAAATCCCTCCTGTCCGACAGATAAACAATTATCACTGATGGGACGATGAGAACGAGACAGTATGCCTTATCACAGTCCTATGATGCCTGTACACGCAGCGTGAGAGTACATGGGAATGAAAGAGGGATCGTCTGTAAGTTCTACATCAGTCCTATAGGGTATATTTGCCCAAGCTGTGTCCAGTCAAGAAACAAAGTGCAAAATGTGGATGGACCGTAAAAAATAGTTATCAAAGTTTTGGTATTGCCGCACCGCTTTGATGCTAGATGTGAAAGACAAAAAGACTGCAAAAAAAAAAAGCGTAAATTTGGAACATCTGAAATTTCTTCTAGGACTAATATTATTACTTACACCAAAAGAAATAAATGCCATTTTCAGTCAGTAGATGTAAAACGGTTATACTTTTCAAACCAAGATATACTTACACAAGGAAGACATATTTCTAGACGACAATGCAGACGACATTGAGTGAACGCGCTCGTGCGTTTTCTGTGGATTCTCTACTTGGGAAAGGGGAACCTGCTGCATTCAAACCTTGTGTACAGGAGACTGGATCCATTTGCTCGTACCTAGGGGAGGGGCCGCCTTGTTGCCATAGTTTCGTCCATACCATATACGGTATTCTCTCTCTCTCTCTCTCTCTCTTTGCTTTACCGACATTAACCACTATTTGGAATGCTCGTGTAAAAACATTTAACAGCGTACTTTACCCTAACATAAATCTGATGGAAGGAGGTAAATGTGACAGTCTTTGCAATCAAGAAAAATATGTTTCTGGCAACCCTTATTTAATTAGATTTTTCGATATTTTACCACGAATTACATCAAAGGACCGTGAGACTTCGAAACAATTTGCGGAGTTTTTGTTCTAATTAAGCCATTGCCCCGTAATATCTAATTATTATGAGCCCTTCTCTACACACATGAGTAAAATGGAATAGATATAAAAGCATCAATGGAAGTCCGTTGAAGCACAGCAAGGTATCGAAAGACAATCAAGTTTGTAAGACACCTTGTGAACTTTATTTTCATGCTCATTTCAAGTAGCACGATTGTTTTTTAGCTACTGTAAAGTATTTACAATGATTTCGGAACTTTAATACTTTAATATATTTCTGTAAACGTATCAAAGCGGAGATGTGTAAAATCTTTGCATTTCTACATTTGTTATCAGATTATTTTAGTCACTACTGTATTTGACCAAAGTGACGTATTTAACAATGACTTAAAAATTATTTAAAATAACATAATGCTCGACTCAGTACAAAACTTCATGTATTCCATTATGTATATGTGGAACAAATGCATATATCTATTGATATTGAAGATTTATTGGTATGTTTTTTAAACATCGTTTTGTTTAAACATGGATAGCGCTCCCCACCCCCACACCACTCCAAAATGTTTTTAATAAAGATAAAAAATAAGGTATAAAAATAAATAAATTAAAACTACTGTAAAAACCTATATCTATCATAAAATATACTCAGCCGTTAGGAATGAAGTTACAGTTTTTAAAAAAATCATCATTCGAATTCCATTCGTGAAATAACGAAATAATGAATTCGATGCATATCCGAAGATGGAAAAACCTCGCAGAATTTTCAAAGCAAAGAGAACCAATAGTGACAACTGCCTTCATAGAAAACTAAAACAAGGATAAGACAAGGTTAATTATTTTATGTATCATTTCTGGCAGAAGGTTGTGAGACAATAACGATATTGTCGTCATTGGCGGTAGCAACTCAAAATCCAAACTTTTGTTCAAGCCCGTACTACACGTTGTAGTAACCAACAGAAAGGCGATTAGCATAAACCGAAATATGTTCCGCGAACTCCTGTTAAATATATAACATTTACATTTTGGACATTGTATTGCGCGGAACCATTGTTGAACATAAAACAGCTGCACTTGAGACATGATGTTCTGCGGAACCCTGTTAAATATATAACATCTATACTAGAGACATGTTGCTGTGCAGAACTCCTGTTAAATATACCGTTATAATATCTACAATAGAGACATGATCTTCTGCGGAGACCTATTAATATATGACATATACGCCAGAGACATGGTGTTCTGGGGAATCCCTGTTAAACGGTATAACATATACACTAAATACAATGTGTTTGGCGGAACTCAAGTTCATCATATAACATTTACGCCAGACGTGGTCTTTAGTGGAACTCGTTAAATATATAAGATCTACACCACAATTGTACACTGAAATTTATATACAACATATTTTAAATGGCATCATTTCCGTCTGAATAGTGAAAATACATTTTCTGCAATGCCCAAAACAGGATTGTATGTTTCGGCACGGAAAATGACGCAATGCCTTAAGCCTTGACGATTTGTTGTATTTAACATACCCGTAAAATTAAATATTTAGTGCAATGCAAAGTAAGACTCACAACACAATGATTTCTTTATGGGAGAATAAAGGATATAAAGGTACGTCAGATAAATGTTAGAGTAATTTTTTCTTGTTCAGCTTTTATAGCATACAATACAATATTACGATGCAAAAAAGTTTCTGTAAATTAAAATGACAAACAATTTAGTCAACTTGGCTGTTCTGGGTTTATACCCGGACATCTAGTTATATTTCAAAAGCACACCAATTGGTCCCGTCATCGATAATAACATTTTACTTTGCTGCATCAGGTTTGAAATGGTATCCACATCATGTTTTGTCCATAAATGTTTGAAATTTAAAAACTGATATATATTTGTCACATTAAAATGAATATTTATCTGGCCCAAAATCGACAAACTGTGTTCGTAAGTTGGTCTCCAGTATGAAAAGTTACTATTTTTAAAGTTAATAGTGCGCAATGTTTGCAGAACAGAAACCTGTCTAAACAAACGAATGAGCTCGTGCTCTCAGAATTTTAAGATCGTAATAACAACATTGATATATATATATATATATATATATATATATATATATATATATATATATATGTGTGTGTGTGTGTGTGTGTGTGTGTGTGTGTGTGTGTGTAATTCACAAAATTCAATTCAACATTTTCAAGCATTTAGCAGAAACATTGGAGTATTTACACTTAAAGATATAGAAAGATATTCGATTTAAAATCCTTCTGAATAAATCAAATATGACCTGTGTTCATGATTTATTGAGCAATTTGTAGCTGGTGAACACTGGTGGTTGTTTGTTAAGTTCTTCGAATCTATTACGCTACAAGTACCAGTCACAGTGCAACTTATATATATTTCAATCAGCTTAACTTCCGAAGAATCTTAGTTTATTTATTTTTTACAAATTATTAAAGATATATTTATAAATATTTTTGTGCAGAACATTCGGTCGATAGTACATGTAAAATGAATTGTCTAAATACGCAAATTTCCCAATTTAAAAAACGCAGTAAGGACTGCACAGCTTTGATTAAAGCAAATGAAAGAAAACTAAACAAGTACAATAAGTTCTTATTTAAACATGAATATGTTTACCTTTGGTGATTAAATATTCCTTCAAATAAAACAATAAAGACGTACAAAGGGTTTCTTCTATTTATCATAGAAAAGGATGACTAGTGTAAGTTTGCCATATTGATTTTTAATTTATGCAGTGCATCATGCCATTCTCTCTGAACTTCATGCGTACATATATGCATTACTGGCTTGTCATTTCTCTCTGAACTTGATTGCATACATGTATGCATTACTAGCTCGTCCATTCTCTCTGAACCTGATGCACACATGTACTGGTTCGTGTTGTTCCGAAATTTGACAACCGCTTACATAAATAAAATAAATTATTTACCAATTTTTGTGTCCAGAGAGACAGACAGACATAATACTTGGTTACAGTACCGTTAATGAGCACTTGCCCTACGTGTCGTGCACATCAATATCTTCGTAGTCAAGCAACAACTTTCATATTTTAAACAAAACACGTAGCGCCATAGAAAACCTGAACTATGTACATGACATTTGAATGACAGGCGAAGCCTACAGTACCTAAGCAAAACAAAAATAAGAAGTTTCATAATGAGGAAGAAATATGGTGAAGACTAGTCTCTGAATATGTGAACTTCATGACTGTTTATTACTGAGGTCAAAATAGCACATGTTTATTAAAAAATCAAGCATTGGGTGATCTGCGTAATTACATATTTACTTTTCGTTTGTTGTACCGAATTCATATGATCTAATTCCACAAATAAAGTACGTTAACAATCCATAGAGAAAAACAATGCCATCTAAGATCAGATATTACAATATGTACTACTAGTATATCCCGGTAAAGCTATGCGCGGAGAAGGTAGCAAAGAAAATATGCTGTGAAAACGTTATACCTGGATATTGAACGGGAAATAATAGGAAGACGAATTAACGTAAATAGAGAATATTTACACGGGTAAAACAAAATGGTGAGAAGATTTCCGTACGGTTTATAAAGCGATGCCTTACTAAAATCATGATAAAAACTGGTAATATTTTTCTGTATGATGGAATGAAATATAAGTTACAATATTTTGAAGAAAAATGTTTTAAACATTATAATCGTCGTTCAGCTTATGTTACAGAACAAAGTACCATATGATTCAACGTTTTGTCGCGACCCTGATAAGCTGTGGGGAAGGGGATGTTGAGGGTTCTTAGTAAGGTCGCGAAAGGTCATCAGAAGAAATCACATCATAAGCCTGAGGGTCGGGAGGTCCTGTTGGTTGTCAATATACGGTCGCAGCAACAAACAAACCGACAACCACTTCACATAAATAACCTATTATATTCTGATTAGATGCAGATTGTGGATTGCTTTAAATGTGAAAGTGTGCTACGTCTCGCATGCCCAAAACTAAGTTAACACAGTATATTTGCAACAAAACAATGTGTTATTTTCCCGACGTGACTCGATGCTGTGTTATTTATTTCTAGAATAAATGAACTAAGAAAGTTCACTCATTATTACACACTAATTGTTAATCCTTTAACACAGACACGTTTATCAATCCAAAATATTGTTTTATCATGCAGGTTCCAGTTGATGGATTCTCGTTATTCCTTAATTTTAAGCCATTTTCAGGAACTGGATAAACATGAAACGTGCAAAACATTTAATTGATTTAAACAATTACCATAACATTTGCTCGTCTTTACGTCAGATCCTCCCAATTTGCGACTTCTTACCTATGAGGACATTTTGATGATTTCTTCGAATGTGAGGAATTACCCAAATCCAATCTCAAGAATAGAAAGAATTCCATGCGATAAATTTGAAACTACAAAGTGATATTGGATCCTTGCAACTATTACTACCGCTAATAAAAATATTGATATTGTCTGAAATCTTTTACGAAAGCTAATGTAAAACATCAATCTGAGGAGAACATGTTAGAAGTTTAGTGAAATTGGGGTTGTTGGTCGACCAGACAATACCTCATTGTATAAAGAATGACTTTTTCATTACTTGGAACCAAGAATCTGGATCCTTGATTTTGTATTTGATCAGTGAGTTCTTTTTTTGCATGGACGTGGGATCCGTAGCTATTAAATGAACCTTCAGAATTTATTTTTCCGTTAATGTAAAATTATATTCCAGAAAATTGTGTTTTATCCACATATGCAGTTAGAATGTAGCACAGAAAGTCACAGGTCAAGAAGTCAAAGACAAAACGTCACGTGCAGAAAGTCAGTGGGCAAAAAGTCACAATTTGAATTCTCTATATTATGAGTGACATGTATAACAAAAAGTCACATGACGTAAAGTCGTACTTTCAATTTTGTAATGTTGCAGGTTTTTACACAACACAACATAAATGCATCTTCTTCCCTGAGATAATGTTATAGTGTGATTGTAATATTTTCAAGACAATTTATAAGTTTACAATAAAAACGATAATATAAGAGCACTAACAAAGTGATCAAGTTGCTGTAATTCACTGCTAATGCAAAATTTAATTAATGATTTAATTTGAATAGTAAATAAAGTCTTAATAACTCTGGAATAGTCCTCCTGCCCGAAATACAATCAGCAGAGCTGACATGCATTTTGCTACAAGTCTGGCTGGCAACATCATGGCTTGACAAAGCTTACTTTCTCAAATCCTTGCGTGTTTTCGTTAGTTTCATAGTTCTTTCGTCAAGTATGTTACTGTGCCGTTGGCCTGGAATCAGATTTTGGTATTGCAAGTCTGAGGACACATTACCTCTACACGCAGTGCTGGACATAAGTTAGCACGTCACCATTGCTTGGTCTTAAATAATGACTGTGCTGTATACGGGTAACCGTCAGATCAGAACCACTGTTGTTTGTGATGATTTCATTTTGGAATGATTTCTTTGATTGACAAAAACATTGGATTTTTTTTAATTTTGTTAAAATTATATTATTTTCTTGCTTCTATGTCCATATTTGAAATCACGGACAGTAAAGCCAATTTGCACCATTACAGGGTTTCAGTTTTATTTTGCCGATACACGATCATCTTAAAAGTTACTGTTAAATTCAGGTTCTTCAAGTTGTTTTTTCAAGTTAATTCCACCACCCATGCAACAAAAGAATTACATTTTCAATCATTCACTGTTCTTAGGGTCCGATTTTTCAAAAGTATTAATTAAATTAATTTTAAACATCGTTGAGTAATGAATTAGGAAATATGTATTAAAAAAATCATGTAAATTTATTAAAATTATACTAAATAAATCCCACAAAAACACGTGAGGTTAGGGCCGCATCTACTCTAATTACACTGTGTGTGTTTCTTTACGACCATTTCATAATTTGGCATCATTCGATGTATAATAAAATCTGCACAGTCTATGTGTTTGTTGTTGTTGTTTTGGTCCACAGTTAGAGGTATGTCAATATCTATGAGAAATATTTAACAAAAACTGCACTTGGATCCAACCTATCGAAAAAACTACACTAATACACTAATTGATATCAATTTGAATCATCTTGTGTACTGTATGGGAAATGGTTAACATTATACTACAAACATAAAGAATATTTGCTTGAAAGATTTAAATGTTTTTGAGTTACAGCTTGAATACGATTTTATTATAGAGGGGCTTTTTAATAAAAAATGGATATTTAGTATTTATAATTTCGTAGTTTTAAATATGAAGAAAATATCTCCAAAGAGATATTTCAAAGTAGAGAGCATTTTATAAAGAAATTGTTGATCAATGCTGTATTGTATTCAATTTCATTTCATACCATATTCTTCAAATTTAAACTTCAGGCATTTAAACTAACCAAATCTCCCATTTGTCTCATGACAGTATGAAAAGATAAAGCGTTATGTCAGGAAAATGAAAATCTATATAACCCTTATACCTACATAAGACTTTTTTACAGTGAAAATTAAAAGTAAGCAAGAAAGAATCAAGTGATTCCTTAAATGACACGATTTTTTTTATTATAACTTTGGCACTTCTCAGTTATCGGGCTTTTTCAGCAGATTCAAGCTTAGGAAATAATGAAAGAAATTATTCTTCCTTATTACTACCGTATATATTTGCTTATAATACGAACCAAACTGTAAATTGCACAGACCCAGATCTGCCGTCGGATAATGCGCTGACAGATCTGGATCTGTGCAGTTTTGTTACGACTAATCAATACAAATAATCCTAATTTGCACCTGAATTATGCTAAGGCAGATCTGGATCTTTGTTGTTTGCAGTTTGACTCGATTTATAAACAAGTACAGACGGTATCTATTTTTGGGAGAACGTGATAGAGCCTGCGTAATCCTCACAAATTCTTTATTCTCAGATTTAATAAAAATAAAAGATGATTGAATATTTTATTCAGATCAATTTCCTTTGTTAGATAAAGTGTTGATGACTTTTGTTGTGTAAACATTACTCAGTGAATACTAGTAAGAAATGACATATATGTCCATTATAGTTTATAACACTGAACAACTCAACCTTCATTCGTTTTATAGTGAAATTGGCAAAAATGATTCGCTTTGTAAGAACATTATACGTGTAACGGTAATTTTTTTATTCATGTATTACAAATAACTTTAAAGACGTTTAGATGTGAAGGTTCCAATTATTTATTCTGTTTTTTATGTTATTTTGTACATTGTTTTATTATGTTTGTATGTTATTTTGTACATTGTTTTATTCTGTATGCTATTTTGTACATTGTTTTATTCTGTTTGTATGTTATTTTGTACATTGTTTTATTCTGTTTGTATGTTATTTTGTACATTGTTTTATTCTTTTTGTATGTTATTTTGTACATTGCTTTATTCTGTTTGTATGTTATTTTGTACATTGTTTTATTCTGTTTTTTTGTTATTTTGTACATTGTCATGTGATGTTTTATAGTCCTCTTTCATTTGTCATCCTAGTATATAATGCACTAATAGTCAGATTACTTTATACTCAGGTGAAATACTAATAGTCGGACTACTTTATACTCGGGTGGAATACTAATAGTCGGAGTACTTTATACTCGGGTGAAATACTAATAGTCGGACTACTTTATATTCTAGTTAAATACTAATAATCAGAACACTTTATACTCAGATTAAATACTAATAGTTGGAGTACTTTATACCCAGGTGAAATACTAATAGTTGGAGTACTTTATACTCAGGTGAAATACTAATAGTCGGAGTACTTTTATACTCTGGTGAAATAATAACAGCCAGACTACATAATTATAGTCGGAGTATTTTATACTGTGGTGAAAATACTAATAGTTGGAGTATTTTATGCAAAGGTGAAATGCTAACAAAAAGTCTACTTTATACTTTGGTAAAATGCTATTTTCAAATGATCAATACATTACAGTAAATATCAAGTGATGTTACTCTTTAGAGTTTCCTTTTCTCTTTCGAATGTTATAGTAGTAGTGGCAGTAGTAGTTAGTATTATTAGCAGCAGCAGTAATAGCTAGTTCCAGATTCAACAATAAAAATGAACACTTTTCTGTCTGACGATGAACGACATAATCGCCAATTTTATATCTAAACGCATATTTCACAATGATATATGTTGAACTCTACAAAACAATCTTTGCTTTATCTCGGTTAGATCCGATATGAAAGGCCATTTTAGTATAAATGCGGGTTTTTATACCAGCGTAATTCGCATTCATGTATCTTCGGAGACCACGCCCCCACTAACAATGAATAATTGATACATGCGCTGCTTATATAACAAAGCAAGTGCACTCTATATTAGCGTTATATTATTTCAAAGTAAAATGTATATTTAGAAATCTGTTATCATTATTATTATTATTATTATTATTCACGAAAAAAGCTTTCCTTTGGTATATTGTTTGTTATAATAATTACTCCGGTAATATACTACATGGACATAGATCTGACATCGCAATATGAAGTTTTCAGTTTGGCTCCATTTATATGCGAGTGGAGGGTACTCCTTTGCAAAGGCAATAGCGCAATATTCTTATATACAAGGAATACACAAACTGAAATTTCTATATTCTGCCCTTGTGACATAAGATGTTAAAAATTGCCATGCAAAAGGCAATTATTTTTTTTATAAAAAGATACACAAAAAAATAGTTATTAATTTATGTTTTATTCCTTACATAATATGAGGAAGATATTTGAATATTCTCAGTTTGGATTTTTTAACGTTTTGGTAAATAATGAGTTCGCCCAACCACTCCTTAACGTATAATCGATTGTCTTCTAACAATATATTTTTTATTTAAATTCTCAACATAAAATGTAAGTTTTTCATTTAGTTATTATGTAATTAAGTCAATTTTTTATTGAAACATTCATTATCTAATTTTATGATATTTCAGATTTTAGATAAACATTTAAATGTTATATGTACATTTTTAATAAATCTATCTTTATTAACCTAAGCATGTAATACATTTCAAAAACTCTTAATTTAAATTGTACGTTTCTCAGCTTTTGCTTTTAAAATACTTATCTCTCGACAAAGCGATCACTCCTAGGTCATTTAGTGCATTTATTAACAGTCTATTAAAACATTAAATGATAAGAAAATAACTTTTCATTAACACTCGTTCGCCTATTTCGCTTTTTTTTCTTCAGATGATCATCTCGGACAGGAGATCATAATTGAACTTTGCCAAAATGAGCTTTGGGACTCTTTTCACAGGCTCGGTACGGAAATGATTATCACTAAGACGGGAAGGTAAGAAATATATCAATTTGAAGAACGTATGCAATAAAACTAATGAGATATGAAAACATTACTTGGCCTGCAATCAGCTGAATTACAGTATAAGTGTAAGTAGTTTGGAAACTTTGAGCTTAAACAAGTTAACACTCTGTAGATGTAGATTTTCACAATTAATAAAAAAAATAATTAATTTAATTAATAGTGTAATTTAATGGCAAGCATTTTTAGACACGTTTCTGGCATCATATTAATGTTTTCAATCTTCTGTATGTAATGCATGATTCAATAATAATCAGAAACGATAACTATATTTTATATCTTAATGAATTCTTATAAAATATATATTTTTGTTTTAATTTACAACATAACCTTAATGTGCACTATACCACTAATGAGCTGACAAGTGTGCATTAATACTAATTCTGTCGTTATATGCATTAAACTAACAGTGAGGTAACAGGCGTACATGCATTACACTAAGGGTGGGTTGACAGGCGTACATGCATTACACTAAGGGTGGGTTGACAGGCGTACAGTAACAGTAATTCTATCATTATACGCAGTTAGAGAACTACACCATTTTTTTTAGGCGTATGTTCCCTGCCATTCGTCTGAGAGTGAAGGGTTTAAATGCATCATCCAAGTACCGCCTGTATCTAGACTTCCTATCTGTGGACAGAAATAAATATAGATACGTCTATCACAGGTTTGTAGTTTTGCTTATATTACTATCTGAAAAAAAGTGAATAAATCATGCCGCATAGATTTTAAGAAACTGAAAAAACATATTATTAATATGCAAACAATCTCGAAGCAATACAATGTTTATTGAAGACATCATTTACTGCTTTGTCAAATTCGTATAATTTTAATTCTTGTGCAAAATAAATGAAATTAATGGTTTAGTAAAACATGACTGAATATTCATTATTTGCAGAAAAACCTGAAAGTGTATTACACATCATTACTATAAAGCAAAATCCTTAATTGTGAATGTAAACGAAAAGTGTTACTCATCCATGAATTTGGCTTCCTGGTTAGGCTTTGGTATACTTATAACAATATTATATCCATTTTTCATACAGGACCACTGATTATTTAAAAAATTCAAAACAAAACACTACACATGCAAGTGTGTAATGGACATAGATCGCATATCTTAGTCTCATCACTTATTGTGTATATTCAATTTATATTGTGTGCTTGTCCTTTATCCTGATTGAGGATAGCATTTTAGCGTGCACCTATTTTTTTGTCTTGTTTGTAAGCCATACATAGGTTATTCATATAAATGTGAGCTCAAGACCTAGCCTTGATTATGACTTTAGAAGGTTCTGTAAGTGAACTGGTTTACAGTTTGGAGTAATATTTCGTAAAGATTATTGAGTTTGTTTTGTTCTTGTTTTTTAATGCTAGTGTAACATAGATCAAGTATAGATGTATATACTTAGATTTTTGTCAGCAAAGTTTTCATTCCTATCTTAATATCAGTTTTGGGGAATCTATGATTTGAGCTTTTAGTTGTGTTCAAATATAATTTGAGATGATTCATTTATTTAAATTATTCTTTGGAATTGCAAAGTGTTCATTTATATTTTTGACTAAAGCACTACTTTTGAATTATTATGAATTCATTTAAAGTTCTTCTGGAATATATCATTGCGAAACATCAAGACTATTATTTACATCAGCAAATTCAAGACTTTAAATTCATTCGGAATATTCTATGTTTTTGGACTTGTAGTAGGATCGTTTGGAATTTAATTCACAATGATCTAAGTTCCTTTAAACTTTCACTTTGTAATCTAAGGAGTTAAATTATTTATCGATTTTATTAAGCTTTTTGGTTTTGCTTCTCTCTTTTACTTAGCTTAAGACCACAGAGTTCTAATCTATTTCGGTCTCAACAACTTTATCAAACACCCGTGCGACAAGTACATAAAATAAGGTTATCTTAAGTGTCTATGCACATTTATATGTGTGTGTTTTCTTTTACATGTGAATGTATCTTTTATTCCAGCTCTAAATGGATGGTTTCTGGAAACGGGGAAGCATTACCGCCAAATCAGACATATCAGCATCCTGACTCACCGATGGACGGAGGATATTTGTCAAATCAAGTTGTCTCTTTCGAGAAAATCAAACTCACTAATACAGATTTACCAAAGCCCGGACAGGTAATCACCCCTACCATCACTCTCTCTCTCTCTCTCTCTCTCTCTCTCTCTCTCTCTGATGGTGATGACGAACTGACTGAAATATTTATTATGTTTAGTCGGATATGAACATTAAATCGGTAATTTTATTATATCTTAATCATTTCTCTTCCATTTTTTTTTACAAATACTCTGAAGAACTATGGATTCTTATTTTTAGATGGACTTGATTAAACAAATGAACAAACCTCTCTCCAATATGATTCATTCCATCTACAAGTCTCAAATTCATCATCCAACTGTTTTGGTTCATGAATTATTTTCCTGAATTTAAATTAATTTGCAGTATTTAATGTCAGATACTTCTTTTTGAAAGAACATATATAATACTTTACTTTGCTTAATCACTTTATATTTGATACAAAGAGAAATGTATACAGATGCTGGCAAAGTTACCTAAAAGCACTTATTGCACCAGAGAGCTTCTAGGTATAAAAAGCATGCCATATATAGAACTCTCCTAAGGTTATTCGCTCGGTTTGAGAGGCCTTCGATTACTATCATTAAAAGCATGGTACGTGTACTGTTTCAGATCGCTTTGGTGTCCATGCAAAAATTTCAACCACGGATCCATATTGAAGAAGTTCAGGACGACCAGTCACGTCCACTGACTCGTATAATTACGTTGTTTCCACAGACGTCCTTTATTGCAGTCACAGCCTACCAGAATCAAGAGGTGGGTGTAATCTAATACATGTTTAAACATACATAGTGGCCACGTCGACATTCAATTACTTGTGCACAAAATTATAACTCAAGTGGAAAAATTAACGAAACCTTAATTTTAAAAATGTATTTTAACTGATGGCTGTAAAATTACCAAAACATCAGCCACAAATTATTCTTGCTTTCTGAATAAATTTACACGACTTTGTTTCACTGATGCTAACAAATTTTAAGAACGCTTTCACAACTATAATATTCAAACTCAGTCCCTTTTTCTCTCTGCACTTCAGGAGCGTGAAAAATTTATAATATTCATCTTTCAGCAGAAGTGGAACAACATTTGTTGAACAGACCTGGAATATTGGTGTTCCTGCCATCCCTTTTATCTTTTCATCTATCTGCCTACCCACCTGCTTACCTATATGTCTACCATCCTGTCTTTCTATCTATCTATCTATCTATCTATCTATCTATCTATCTATCTATCTATCTATCTGTCTATCTATCTATCTATCTATCTATCTATCTATCGATCGATCTATCTATCTATATCAAGTGTGTGTATGTCTGTCACACGATATTACTATCAAATATTAGCAGTATACTGATCACCTTATTAGATGCTGTTCGTGATTGAGGCTGGCTGACTAGCCCATAATATGTACACACAGACGATTGACTCCGCCACATAGTGATAAGGTAGTGTCATATACTTGATGTCAACACCCTAGATAGATGCTGCGACATCAAAAAGTCAAGAAGCTTCTTCACAGCGACAGAACGTCGAGTGACGCCAGTCGTCTTGGCTCGAAAGAGATGCACTTGACATCATGGCGATTACAACAACACTTGTTATCTTTTAGCACTACTCTACGATGTTGAACAAAAATGTGCATGGACGTCATAAACTGCGCGATTGTTGACATATCGCCATGAATATTAGATTAAATCCATATACGCTGGCTCCATGTTGGTTCTAAAAAGAAAAGGTCACCCAGTACTAGCATTGTGGGTGTCAGACAAATGCGTTGAATAATACTGATATATAGTATAACAGGTCAACCGACTGCACTAGTTGCGTCAATGTTTACAAACATTAATAAGATATTTTAGCATACCTAGGGAACAGGAGTTATTAGAAATCATTAAACAAGAGAAAGTTTATAAACTGGCATTTGACAACGAAAAAAAATGCTATCTAATATTTATTACTGTAGAACAAGTTTCGTCTCAATTTGATGAACTACCATATTTACAGACCCGTAATTTGAAATAAAATCATATTTCCCTATATTAACGTACATGGGAACAGGTCAAAACGTACCCGGATCGAAACGTACCTAAGTCAAAACGTACTCATGTCAAAACGTACCCAAATTAAAACACGACCCACACTAGTTATTAAATAGTGATATAATTTTAGTGTATTGTGCTTCATATGACAGTGACCGACCTGCTGAGCATTGGAAATCGGCAGACGCAGTGGAACTGTTTTAACTTATGATCTAGCTCCAACTCACATGAAGAAATACACGTTTAAGTTAAGAAGTATCATTTAAATGTATTTATGTTGTATTTTCCAATGGAGAAAATTCTACTAACCGATCTTAACCATGTTTGAAGGCTTATTTTAGTCATACCAGCTTAATTCATCAGTAATACTTTAATTCTTTTTGTTAAATACTAATTACTTTAAGGAGTATAATAAAATATTTAGCTGTATTAAAAGTCGTGTATTCCTACAAACTTTTAGGTTAATCAGTTCAACTGAACTTGAAAACTTCAACACCTCCAATCCACCCAAATATAATGTAATGTTCGGCAGAGATGTTAATTGTCATAAAAAGGTCGGTGGCCGACAATTTTCTTGCTTTATATGATCTTGCATCTGTTTGCATGGAAGCCCTATAAAATGCAATTATTACAATAATCAAATATATCGCATACGGACAAGTGAACTGGAAATATATGCTGACTCACACGAAAAAATCAACTCAATCCAGTAAAATTTATGGTGCCTCGGTTCTTGGCATTTTCGGCACTTTTTGATCACGATCAATGGAAATTATGGAACGCAATGGAAATAAAATGAAAGACTAAATGTGAAAATGGAACGCAACGCAAATAAAGACGCAATGGAAATTATTATTATTATTTTTTCATTTATAAAATGTCAGAAGTAAGCTTTTAGTCATCAGATGTATACATATATGTTTCTATTGTGTTACGAGCTATGCTCTTAAAATAAGCAAGAGAAAAGAGTGAAGAAAACAAGCTTTGGAAAATTTAACAAACAATTTATTTCCCTAGAATAAACCTCAGTTCAAGTCCCGAAGAGATCCAAAATTGAAAGCGATGACGTGTCTTTTATGGCCTGCGAAGTGCTGATGTGTCAACAGTTTCTTGTTGAATCATAGAAATATTATTCCAGGATTGAATTCAGTATAGATTCCAATGAATGTCTTTATCCAAGAAATGTATCAGAGCACTGTTGTATTTCCAGAGAAAATAATCACTTAATTCAATAATTTGAAGAAAATAAAATTCAGCCCAGACTGGTCACAACATAATAAAACTTAAAGTGCTAGATGTTAAAGCACGACTGGTAATACCCTCACAGTCACAAGATAATATATTTCTCTGCTTGACCTCAGGTCACAATTAGTATTTTCTAAAAACGACTATTACCTAATGGAAAATAACCTTGTAGAATGATCTAATGAGTCTTGTTTATTTAAGGTCAAGTCCAGCATACAATGTTACATTACAATAGCATGTAATAAAACAAAAATATTAAAACTAACAGACAAACAATTGAATAAAATATACATGACAATTGCGAAATAGAAAATGGAATTAATTCTCAAAACTGACTCGAATAATTGTATGAAACGTGTGCATTTGATTACTTGTTAAAACACATGAAGTGGTCATCATGGATGGTTCAGATCAGTTGATAGAATATTCTCCACGGGAAAACACGACATACAAGCGATAGTTCTTAACTTAAAGACATTTTTCTCAATGTGTTTTGAAGCTAGACTATAAAATAAAATAGTGAAATGAATCTGCCGATTTCCATTGCTCATCAGGCTGGTCACTGTAAGAAAACAAACACAATACACTAAAATTATGTCATAGCTTAGAGTGAGAGTGGGTCATGTTTTAACTTGGGCACGTTTTGACTTGAATAAGTTTTAACTTGGGTACGTTTCGGTCTGGGTACGTTTTAACTTGGGTAAGTTTCGTTTTTGGTAGTTCTTGACTCAAGTACGTTTCAGTTTGGGTACGTTTTGACTGTAAACCACGTATAGCATCACGTTAACGCGACATTTGCAATACGGGATATACATTTCTTGTATGTCTTGAAAGTAGCTCTTGTGTACATACGTAGAGAGAATTTGTATTTTGATACTGGTTCCGTGAGTCTATAATCTCGAAAGAAGGTTAAAAGAAACTCTGATTTAAAATAATTTGGTCCTCCGTTATTTACGGGAACTATTAGTCACAGTTGTGGTTGTTAACAGAAATTAATATTCAAAGAGTCAAGATGCCATCATTGTTCGTTCTCGATTATTTCTTGTTACAATTTGACTTTTGAAAACTCTCCCTCTGCAAGCCAGAGACTTTTCACCTTATGTTCCTTCATATATCGAATAAGAGCGAAGGTTAATTGCGCACCAATAGGGTATGAGGCTAGATATAGAAAATCCAATATTCTCTTGAAAAACCGAAAGAATCAATATCGATCTTTAAACTATCATCTTTATCGAATTAATCTCTCGGGCAATTCCAATTGTTCATTTGGAGACGGTTTCCAAAAGCAACATTTTTAACGGGATATCTTATGTATATTCTAGCTAGAGATATACCTTTCCAGTAGATCTGTCTGTTTTTCTCCCTATATCAGCTGATCGTTTCTAAACGAGAAGACGGAATTGTCTCCAAGTGATTACGAAGAAAATGACACAGAGGATTATTAAAGAATTATAAAGATGTGCTACCTAGTAGTTCAAAGTAATACCACGACGATGAATATATCTCTATTACACACACACGCACAAATTGTCACACAATTTTCTTGTCGTAATAATCGTTTTTTTATTAGTTACTTACATGCGTTAAGTTATATTTGTAATAATTTCATTTACATGTTGTCTCTTGCTGATGTAGTCTTTTAATTCTATAAAAGAGGATCCTCGATAAAGTTAAGATGATCCTAATTGCCTTATGACCTACTCCCATTGCCGTGTGGCTTATACCCATTGCCTTATGGCCTACTCCAATTGCCGTATGGCTTAAATCCATTGCCTTATGGCCTACTCCAATTGCTGTATGGCTTAAACCCATTGCATTATGGCCTACTCCCATTGCCGTATGGCTTAATCCCATTGCCTTATGGCCTACTCCAATTGCTGTATGGCTTAATCCCATTGCGTTATGGCCTAATTCAATTGCCTTATGGTCTTATCATATTGCCTTATGGCATAATACCATTGCATTATGGCTTACTCATATTGCCGTATGGCTAAATCCCATTGTCTTATGGCCTAATCATTTTGCCTTGTGGTCTTATTCCATTACCATATTTTGAGAACGAAGCAATGCAACATTTGAAACTGAATCTAAAAGGAACTAACTTTCTGTGAAACAACTTTTATGCAAAAAATGTTTTTTTGTTTGCTGTTTTAATGCCATTTTTGTAATTCTGTCCCATCTGTTCATGTTTTGGACGTCTAAATACCTTGCTTGGACCAATATGTTGAATGAACTAAAAGATATTTAAATTGAAAATGTCGCACAGACGACGAAACTCGTTTATTCAATCCAGCACAAAATAAATGAAGACCTCTTTCAATGATGTTAGTGATTAATCATATAAACGGTAACCTAATACTAATTAACCATTATCGAATATCGCTGAAGTCCACAACAACATATATTGTTATGATTTGCTATAATGCATTTGCTATCGACAATTTAAAAATTGATGATTAAGGATTCAAGATTTGCTTAATTCTACACCTTTTCTTCAAACCTGTGACAGGAAATAACAAGTGGTTTGGTATAAGATAAGATTCAACGTGAATAAAATGGGAACTCTATCAGATTATCACTCCTTACATCCATAGCCAATGAGTTTCACCACAAGATACCCTGTGGTGGGAGATAAGCCTAATCGCACGGACTAACACCATTTAATCCGGTCTGGACAAATATTTGCTTTCCGTATTATAATGGGATTTAAATGTCCATCATAAACCTGACAAACAAATGGTTATATCAGTGAATAATCTTCACACTACCATCGTAATCTTGTGATATCTGTGCTAGAGGGAGGGGAGGGGAGGGGAGGGGTGAAAACATTAAACAGTGTACAACTTATAGCATGGCTGAGAATATAGTTGTACAGTGCTTATGTACTCCCAAAAAGAAAGAAAACGAATCAGGGATCATAATACATTAATAGAGTAACCTTACTTTACAAGGTTTTAACTCAAAGATTACAAGTCTTAAAGTGGATCGATCTTCTGGACAGCACACACGATAAAACAATTTTTACTACGCCAATCGATAAGGTGAACATTCTTTTAAGTTAATATTTCACATTCTGAAATAAAACAAACAAACCTTTATGATGTAAAACAAGGGCTGTAAGCCAAAAAGAGCTTATAAAAACCTTTAAACCTTTCTTAAAATTGTAAACCGATTTAAACCTTGGTTGTTTGACCAGTTTAAAAGTGGACGATACAGGTCACAGGTTCATTAATGACAGAATGCCACGCAGTACCAAGAGCCAATAGTATAAAAGAAAGCTAAGGATTAGACAAATTGTTTTATCGTGTACATGCAAGGAAAATAAAGGAATGGTTATACGGCAAAGTTTATCAGTCTTGATTTACCGTATATACCAGCCATTACAGATTCGTTAGTACCGTCTGCTTTGAAAAAATAAGCATGTTCCATTTCAGAAAACGAGGGTTATTCAAGGACCAAACTCCACTTCTGACTGGATTCACAAAAGTCTCGAAGAGTGAAAATCGATTACACACTACATGAACGGCCGTAGCGATTTTAACCAACATAAATGCTTGTTACAAAGGGCTGGTAGCAATTTGTAATTTTAGGAAAACCATCAGAAATGAGATTTCAGTATCCACGTATCAGACCTTGTTGGAGTTTAGTTGAACCATGTTTTATCGTCACAATATGGTCAATGGGACTGAGTACAAACAACATTAACAACATAATTAACACTCTCCGTACACGATAAAAGTATTGCAATATATGTCAGAAAGATAACGGTGTAGCGAACAGTAATATTGAAAATAATTGGAGAGGGATGAAAAGCGTTATTGAAGCTTCCGGAAGTTTAGCTCATGGGGCACGACCGAGGATTCTGTCTGTGGTTAGTCCCCACCCCCACCCCACCACCTCCAGCGATATTGCTGGAAGCCACGTTTGGATCTTTAAGGCTGACGAAAATTAATTAGATCTCTATTTCAGAATCCCAAAATATAAACTAAATTCAAACAGAAATGAATTTCAAGAAAAGATTAACGGATATTTGCTGTAGATCCTGGTTCTTGTGAGTAAGCAAAACACACCCTAATAGGGATAAATCCAACTATAACTACACAACATCATTTTATATATCTGTATAATTTGGCTCGCTTTTAGAGAGAAAAAAAGGTGTGAAATTAGTTCCAAAGTAGTAAATGAAGGAAAACAGCGACAATATACAATACAGAAATAAAGCAAAGGTTTATGTGCCTTCAGATGTCAAATAGGGAAGAAATAATTATTAATTTTCTTTCCTTTATGGATGACTGCAAATTAATCTTTAAATCGTGGTGCTCCAAGAACTCCAACTATTTCATTCGTGTCAGTTACTTTTCGTCAGCTTTGTATTGCATGTGTATATCGCTAAGTCAAGAAAGAAACGACCTAATGAAAAAATAATAGAGATTAACGTAATCTTTCCAATGTGAAAGTGATTTAAAGTACATACTAAGTTAATAATAATAATAATAACAATAATAGTAATATGTTGACCACTCAGTCTAATTTTTACCACAAAGTACAGAACACAATTAGCATTAATATTACTTTTAATTTTGCATTCACGAATCTTTCCTTAGTTTTAGGTATTTTACATGACTTCAAAAAAATAGTTACCAAATTAAGGTCGGTGAAATACAGATTATAGGGCCGAAATGAAATAAAACGTGCAACAGTCTCTTTCAATCCAATTAATATTGTGTGCCCGGATATTCTTTAACCTAACATTGGACTTGATGATGATGATGATGATGATGATGATGATGATGATTTAAACTTTAATTTACATAATTATTGTATTTTCTTATGCTTGGAGTATAAGTATTAAGTTTTAAATTATGGTTTTATCATCGATTTTGTACTTGAATTTGTCCACTTTTTTTCCTAAGGTGAAATGAAACCCTTTGCCAATGAAATCAGAGATATAAAACCTAGAAAAGGTGTGTAGCATGCTTTAAACGTGAACTAAAGAATGTAATATGGTGTATTTCTGTGTTTCGAGTCATCCTTCGCCATTGTAATTTAGTTTAAAATGTTCAGATGGATATACAAACAAAAGTAGGTGTCCAGGTTAGAAAATATAAACACTTAGGATTCATGCAAATATAGGTAATTCGTAATTCGATTTAGCGCATTCCACCTGCCTACCTGTCTGCCCTGGTATTGCTTGGGGGGGGGGGGGCTTTCCTTTTCTTTCAATAATGTATTTTACAAAAATCTGCTGGCAGCAATCAAAACATAGTTATTGTACATCCTGAATGACCTTCCCATGTACATTTACTCAAAGAACTGTATAGTAGACTGACGTACGGTTGAACCGTGATGATGCAACTGCGTCCAGTATTGAAGCTGTTTCTTGGAGCAGCCAATCAATATGTACAAAACAAAACAATGTCTGGGTACATAGTTGCCAGCGGATTTTTGTACATGATAAAGCTGGATATCGCGTGAATAAAGTATTCCGCGCAAAGGTGTACCTTTGCTTGGTCATTGTGTTCAGTTTCCGATACATTAACTGAAAATATTTTCTTCACAGTACAGTTCGAAGTGGACATCGGTGTGTTCGGCCTAATTATCACAATGTAGATTTCACTGTAGACGAACACGATGACATATATAAATACATGTCAAACTCACCACATATGACCAAGTACAGTAACGACGTTAGCAAAAGCGGGACCCGATTTAGATCATTTTGACGGGGTCCCATGCTCCTAACGCGCGGGGCCCCTTGTGAGAACGGCATTTGGAAATAAAATTTTAAACAAGTTTTATATAATATTGAACTTAAAATTTTCTTCCATCGCTTTAAAATTTATTTCTCCCTTTAGATATATTCTTAAAAATACTAACACAACGAGCCCCTGTGAGCTCGTGGCCAAATCGGTTCGATCGACACAAGGCCGGTCCTGACCAAGTTAGGCTTAATTTCCTTTAGAAATCATGATTAGTGACAATCGTAACAATCAAGAGATCTGATGGTACAATCATCTTGTAAAATATACATTTTTTCATATATCTTACAGGAGAAATATGATGCATATGTATGATATATAGCACAATTGACGTAGTTTTTATTAACTTGAGACGGGTATTAAGAAGTAACGACTGACAATACTGGAAGATATCAAGCTAGGTGGATTATTATTTACAGAACGGGGTGTTGCTCGCCGGAAATATGGATTGTTAATTCGCACACGCGGTTTCTGATTTCATTGTACCGAAGAGCTCTTCAAGAGAGCCTATTTTCAGGGTCGGTAACAACACTTATGGAATATGCCTGTATGCGGTTAATCGACAGTAGACATGCAAGTGAAATGTAAATAATGGAATTGGTTGATTGCGCAAATTTGAAACACGTTTCGGAATTTTCTGCGCTATTATCTGCATCTACCGCAGCTATAATTTCGATATGGAAACTTTAATAGCCATCGGGCTATGTGCACCCGTGTAAAATAATTCTCAGTCATGGGACTGGGTCGACTAGAAGAAAACCAATATGGCAGCCTCCTTCCCATGGCATCGGGATGATTGCCACATGCGATGTACGTGAGGTCCTATGTGTATGCAAAATGTCACACTCGTTACGTCTTGTTTAGTCTTTATGCAACACGATATTTAAAATTATAAAATTGCTTATTTTGATTTATAATAAATACCCTTTTCGCAAATCCGTGTGTACCTGCACATTCCATTGACAGTTTTTGTGTGTGAGGAGGTGTTGTTTCTTTGGGGGGGGGGTGTTTGGGGGGTTGGGGTTGGGTATTATTTTAAATTAAATAATCTAGCAATTTCCATTTATTACTATAAACAATATTTGGCTAAACCACACCCACCTACCCTATGACGGCTGTTCTCATTACCAATAGCCCCTAAGAAGGAAATGTTAGCCTTATCACGCGGAAAGTAATGTTTCGTGAAGACTCTCACTGATACAGCCTTTTCATGGCTTCCAAAGGAAAATCGTCCTAAGATCACCGAAGCCTCTATCACTGAAGTCAGAAACATAAGACTGAAAAGCCACTGCCCAATATCATGTGTTAAATTAAACAAAACATCAAAATAACGGAGCTAATGTACTGGATATTGACTTATATCAGAAAAAAACAAATCAAGAGGAGATATAAAATGCCATAGAAATGAACTTTCCAAAGTTTAACGCGTGATGAATGTTAGGTGTCAATAAGTATAGTCTGGCCGTTTGTCTGAATACGTGTGAATGAAGCAATCCTCGACATGTGACAGGTTAGAGTTTCCCATGCACTGTTAACGAATTTGTTCGAAGTTTAGCACCTTTATCATCTCAACATCCTATCATGCCAGCAGGTGCCGATCCCGCGTCGATAAACGGTCAAATACTGATTTCACGTCTCGAATCTTGCCTTCCTCACTTTACACAAACCTTGAGTTACTTCAGTATACAAGTGCATAATAACCCAACGCCCAATAAACCTGTACCCAATTTTCGTTAGTCAAAGGTGACTCTTTGAGACACAGCTTAGAGCTGCCTACTAATGCGTCGGATCCTGTAATCACAATGCAAACTTTAAAATCATAGAATTGCCTCTGTATAAAATACGTTCATTTTCAACATGTTCTCCATATAAAAAGCTGTATATTTTGTGCATATCCGAAAACTGAACTATTGCTCTGTCAACTTTAAATTCGAAGTTCAGGTTCGACATACTACTTCCCCTGTATGACTGAATTTGTGCATGTTTCTGTCAAAGAAAACATTGGAACAAAATGTGTTCCATGCTTAGTACATGACCTTTTATTTGCTGATATGTTATTTTTCACAAGTTGATTGTACGAGAAGGGTTTATTAGCACATCATCACAATCATGGCTATATAGAGCCGAGTAAAATTGAAGTTCCAAAAATGTAATTGTAAATAATTACTAATATCATTAGGAATGTAAAACCTTCTAAACAAACGCAAAACATATACTCCCAAAAAATTCAATGTAGACATATTTAATTATTTACAATGTAACTAAAATAAGAGATGAAAAAAGTAAAAACCAAAACATATTGGGCCAATATTTGCTATATTAAGGTGTTACTGCTCCATATAATTTAAAAAACAATGTTATATTTTTCAGCATTGCATTTTTTAATTATGCGCCATATTATTGATTTATTTCATCTACTAGTATATGCATAAAATAATTAAACTTGAAAGTGTCTCACCAGCTAAATTATCAAAAATATGGGTTCACCACGGATTTTCCAGTTTTGATATCCAACCCCCATTCTTTATAAAAAAAATTTAAGATCTCCTCTAGCGGCACATCATCAAAAAGTATCCCCAATGAGTTTACATATAACTGAAAAGAACTATGTCTCACAATGTGGATATCGATACATTCGACACGAACGAATTCTGTTCTACTGCCATTGGTAAGATATACACAATGGCTGGGGATCATCCTTCAAGAGGTATACATAGGTATGGGGGGGGGTGAGTGACCTACACACGCTACAACACCTCTCTCAATCGTTCTATATATATGATGTACCACACTGATAGGTTTGATGTCCTAAATCTTATTCGTGTAGCTTAAATCCACACATTTTACTAAGTAGATAGAACATGTCAGTTTCTATAACGTTTCACGTTTTTCAGAACAATTTTGATGAATTTTATGGATCAATATCTGCAAAACAATTTTTCCGTACAATTTGTGTCTACTAAATAGTTACTGTACAGTGACCATGTCCAAAATGACAGTGTGCCTTACTTCCCTTATTTAGTGCATTGTTTTACGTCATTGCGCATTAAGCCAATAGTCTATTGCTATAGATGTGTATTGATGGAATGGAAAAAAATTCTTGTATGTGCCGCTTACTTTCAAAACTTTTTTCCTGTCTTACAAGTAAGGCGCATTTAAAAAAAATTCTAATCTTTCGCAACTCTTGAGCACTATTAACCATCCTTTTTGCAAGTCAAAAGTTCCATTCTACGTCACTTCCCTCACATTTCGTGTATCAGTGAGAGTTACTGCAATTATTGGCGAGGTTATACTATTCACGCTATAAAAGATGCAAAGTACGCGAACCAGTGTTATAGGAACAAAACATATGGTGTTTAAAAGTAGTGATAATTCAAAAGTAAGTTCAACCAAAAACCTCCATATTTTGACCATTAAAGTAATTATGTGGAATCATCCAATGAAAACAAATGGAAGACTACAGGGCATCGTTGGTTGTTTTACCTGATCTGTCTTTATTCTTAATAGCAATGTGTTTGAACAGCTAGCTATACAAAATGTTTATATTTCCGGATTTTTTAATTAGATCGTATCTCTCTACGACTTCTGATGGTAACAGGTTGTCAAACTGAAAGTTTTGCAAGGATTTCAGTATAGAAACTGAATCCAAAGATATGATGAAAATTGTTGTTGTTGTTTTAGAGGTTTCGATACAGTTTTTTTTTATTAAAAAAATGGTTATGGCTGCATTTTCTGGCTTTATTCGGTCATTATTCCAATGACAACTGCTGTTTTGTTTCAACTTTCGAATTCCCTGTATGCATGGACTTATGACCACGACAGGAGGCTCAGATATCATTGAATTTACTCTGAAAAACCAAAGGATTGGCAGAGGTCTCTAAGAATTAGTACATGTCAAAGGTTGTGATTGGGAATGGACGGAGACATTTACTTAATTTGCAAGACTTATGCAATTTGTATGTTAAATTGTAAAATTAAATTTGTTCTCCTATTATATTGGGTTTGCTATTTGGACCAGCTGACTAAATACACGGGATCAGATGTTTTAGAAGATTGCTTTGTAATACAATTCAATAGCCAATTTCGTTCGTCTGAGATAAAGTGATGGCTCATTTGCCACAACACAGGTGTTTGTATGAGAAGGGTTTTGTATTCTAGATGATCACAGACACAATCTGCATCTCTGATTGTAGATATGGCTAATTATCATTTGGAACCGATAGTTTCTTTACTTTAAAGAACATGCGGTCCCTTTTCCTGTTACCATAGAATCGTATATATTTGTATGCGTGGCCCATAATATCAGTTCCACCATATTGCAAAGTTGATGGGTCCAAAATGGATTATGCCACAAGGAGTAGGAAGAAAACAAGCTCAAATTATATATATATATATATATATATATATATATATATATATATATATATATATATATATATATATATATATATCCATTACACAACAAATGACTTGCTTTATGTTTTGCGAATCAAAACTGCTTTACTCCTCAGAGATAGAGGATATCTACGTTTTGGAGTAGATATAAGGAAATAGTTCATGAATGAAGTGGAAACATTGTACTGTGGAGTAGCCACTTGTATCAGACACAAAATGCTTCTACTTTACGGATTGAAATGTTTCCTTATAGCTAACCCCAAAAGGTTGATTTTCTTTGCATTGTACATTTTTAAGACAAAAACCTTCGATTTGTATGGATTTCTTTCTCCATTCTGTGTCAACGCAAATAGATACAGATATCAATTGGAATACCCTCGGCCTTTTCCGTCTGGTCGAGAAAGAAGTATCAGATGTAGTTGGGCGTCATTGAGAACTATATTTTTCTAAACATCTTTCGATCAAATGGGACAATATGGCGGCGGAAAGAGACAAAGTCACAGTATCGGCATTTGCTGTCGTAATATATTTGGTGAACTCTGTCAGAGGCCAATCACCAAACACATTAAATGATGTGTATTCCCACACCTGCCTCCAAGGCCATTTGTCAGTCTGACAATTCTGTTTACGTCGAAATGTGCCCGACACACCATTCTACTAGCATGGTATTTCTTTCGTCACAGCAGCCGCTGTAGCTTAGTTGGTAGAGCATCAGACTCTTCATTAAATGGTGGCAGGGTTCGATACCCGCCTAGGCCAGCCGCGATCGTCATTCTTTGTGTGTACCAGGGAAAGGCACTTAGTCCTCGGCCTGATAGTCAATAATGTATTTAAAGTGCCGTTAAATCGAAAAAAAAAAAAGAAAAAAAAAAGAAAACCAAAGCTTTCTTCATAAAGTCTACAACCAGACAAGGATGAGGTATGTAACTATATAAACCCAGTTAGATGTTAAGGCCCTAAAACACATATTTGACTGCTATCAAATATAAATTAGGATTATTGTTCCTGGTTGACAGTATTTTACTTCTGAAATTACCCGGTTAACAAAACTCAGAAAAGAGACTTGTTTGGTTGATTGATCTTTACTTTTCCATTTGTTCCCTGTATCATTACTTTTATTTGAAACAAAACCGCAAGGCAATTTATTATTGTCGGTGGTTGTGTATTGAACAGTTGTGAAATAAAATATAAAGAAAAGAAAAATATTTGCATTCATAACTACAAATATCTGATGGAATATAAAATCGGTCAGAAAGATCTTTACCATTGGAAATATAAAGCATATTCAAGCATTTGTAAGGGCTACCTACCTACCTACCTACCTACCTACCTACATGCATAACATAAACGAGCAGTTGAGTCTTCCTGGTTGAGCTTTGCACTTGAAAATACTTATAAATACAGAATGTACATTTGAGTTTCCATTTTCCATGTATGTTTCCGTTTTCCTATGCAGTTTCCTTACTCCATCAATTTATTCAGCTGCTTAAATCAATCAATCAATCAATCAATCAATCAATCAAATAAAAATGATCTGAATATTTTAGTAATTCCTTCAACAAATATCCTCATTTAAATATTTATTTATTTATTTATTGATATTACGTAAGCCTTTATTGTCGTTGCCGACAGCTCATGCTGCGCTTCTAATCAATTATCTTCTCTTTATCTCTACAGATAACGAGGATGAAGATAGCACGAAATCCGTTTGCGAAGGGCTTCCGCGAAGCGGGCAAGTGCCGGTAGGTTTAATCTACTGATCCACCGATATAGTTGATCGCTTCTCGCCTCAACTGATACACTGACGCCAGCCAACAAAGTGTCATATCTAGAAACAACTTTTGATATTCACAAGTTCTGACTGGGTCTCATAAAGGTCAGCGTGGAGACATAGATATGGTGCACAAATACGCCCATGTTTGCCACTAGTATGTGTATATGCGTTAATCAATTTATGAATAAGTGAAGGAATAATACCATGACAAATATATATATATATATATATATATATATATATATATATATATATATATATATATATATATATATATATATATATATATATATATATATATATATATATATATATATATATATATATATAAAGAGAAAGGAAGGGCTGCAAAAACGTTCTAACGGAGCAATTACAAAACAATTTCTCAATGTTTGCAGCTAGTAATCAACTTTTTCGTCAGGGGAAAAACAACTTGCAAAAAGAAGCGAACATATAATAAAAAGAAGCAGAGAGAAAACTGAACAATTTACACCTACCTTTGTTTTATTTCAGAAACGAATTCCAGCTAAAGAGATTTTTCATTATTAACGTTTGCATCGACCTATATTGACATATATTTTAATAAAAGAAGCACATTGTTTGTAAACAAGAAATGAGTTTGTACCCCCCCTTTGTGTGTGTATATATATATATATATATATATATATATATATATATATATATATATATATATATATATATATATATATATATATATATATATATATATATATATATAATTATTGATCCCCAGAGGGAACTTTTGCGAGCGAAAAGGAGTTATTCTTAACCCCATATTATCATCTGTTGTAATAGTTCTCTTCCATACGTTCATGACTTGCGTGAAGCAAATGGCGTTAAGCAAAGGTGACAGTAACGCGGTACACGAGTGTATTTTTTTTTTTTGGTCATTTTTTCAAAATATTTTATTGAAAGAATATTTATATGGGATTGAGCAAAAACCATGTCTTGTTTTCTCATTTTCCTGGATACAATGGTTCAATAGATACAGTGTCTGTATATAACATATTAGTTTATAAATAAATGTTTCCCACTTTTCAGAAGTTCATTGGAGGCCATGATGGCAACATTTGGCGTATCTCTGGACTCAAATCGGGTAGGAGGGGAGCGAAAGAGATCAGCGAATTCACATCGCACTTCCGGTACAAATTTTATTTTTGGTACAGATGTCTACTGAACAATGTTTTAAATTAATATTTAATAGTTTAATCTATTAAACAAACTGGCAATATCTCACTGAATTTAGAATGACACATTCGTCTTTTAAAGCTTGCAGTCGGTGTTGGAAATGGATCTGAGGACTGAGTAGTCTGCTGTTATAATTTTTTCTCTTTTGTTTTCATTTAATTTATCATATTATTAACTTCGTTTTATTTTTGTGAATTTAAGCATATGTAGACTACTTTATGTTTAAAAAAAATAGTTTCACTCGTTATTGTATTATCAGAACACGTTTATAAATGAATGTCTTAATGTTTAAATTGTGATTTGATAATAATTTGATTTTATTTGCTGTAAAAATGTACATTATACTGCATAATATGTGTACGAGTCGAACAAATATGATACGTCTTAATCATGTTTAAAGATTGTGCGTGTCAGTTCATTTAAAAATCTTTAAAGTTCATATTTGACTAGAAATTTCTCTTTAGTTTTCAAAACTATGACTATTATTAAAGACTGATTTCCATAACAATCCATTCTAAAGCATAGAATATTCTTTGTCTTGTCAGGTTCTGAAAGTAAAGGTGAACCAGTTCCAAAAATCTCGAAACACTCTTCTTCGCATACATTCAGCCAAAGTGAAAAGAAAGACTCTTCTTCTAAAGCACACAGTGAGCCTATTCCTTCTCCAGAAATATCGATATCATCAAGATCCTTGGAGTCTGTAAACTATGCTAGTGTCTCGTCCAGTCCCATCATTCACCCAGCATTTGTGTGGTCGCCTACCTCACTTCCTGTGTATAACATTGTGCTGGAAAGGAGTTTCTTGAATGCTTACTATGCAAATTCATTTTACAACGGATGGTCGCTTATGTCACACATGAATAGTACAAGTGCGACCAATAACGCCAGATACCTAAGCAGTCATTTTTCTGATTATCGAGCTTTGAATGAGATGCAATCGGCCGAAACAAAACGTTCTGACACATACTCTGGTGAACAATTTAGAAAATCCGACCATTATTCCGACCATTTTAGGGAAGACATCAAAAAACATGACAGCATTTGATACAAACGAAGCCAGCTCTAAACATCTGTGTGATTTTTCTTTAATATCTAAACATCTACGCGGCTTTCTGATTTATCTATTTAGGAGGCTATTTAAAGACCTTGATTTTCAAAACTAACATGTCGAATTAGGAAAAACCGGCATGAGTTGAACTTCTTGTTCTGTTTATCCGATAGCATAAACTAAATTGGTCAGATAATGTGAAATGACATGATTCATAAAGTCGACGAATCTTGTAACTGAAAAACAAATATCAGACAATAAAAGTTCATGCTCGATGAACTATTTTACAGAAGCATAACATATTATATCGCGCCATTGTCCACTGCTTATTTTTGTTACCATTACACTGTTTGTATGGGCTTACATTTCCAAACAATATTTTTGTCATATTAACTTTTAAATCATTTAGATGTCAACGAATCCTTTGTTCCACATTCATCAATATAAACCCCATCAGAACACAAGCGTACAGAAAATACAATACTGTCCTCACATTCGGAGCAAGTTTCTGGACGCTTTCTGTTGCAATTTAAGCGTAGTAAAGACTCGTCCCGTAGTAAAGACCCTATGCAAGAGAAAGGGATTTTGAATGCGTTCCACTTGATTGTTAACAATAATATTTGCACTGCATAGGGAAAATAGCGGTTAATGTTACCAAAGTCATGACTAAGTTACCATATGCCAATTCCAGAGATCTGCCGAATGTCTCGGCTCCGTATTCCTTGTCTACGATCTGCACAGATCCATCAAGGGCTCAGTGCTTGCTTTTTAGGAGGAAAAAAAAAACAATAGCCTCAACTGTAAGTTTTATTTTTCCCAAATTTAGAGACGATAGACAAAATTAAGGCAAATATTAAATTATTATTATTTAAAAATGTATGTCTTGTGGTAGTGATTGCTTGTCAACATATGGTCATATACTTTAAACTGATACCTGATTTCCGGTGCGCACATATTTTAACTTGAAATATGAAGTTGGATGCAAAGATTTAATAAAGATTGAATTCAAATTATTTGCGGTTGTGTATAATTTAATGAAATACAAAGAATTTTTTTAAAGTTAACTTATCATTAAAACTATCCAAACCCAAACTAAAGGACGCCATAGGTATTAAATTTGGCGAAGTTCCATCAAGTCATTTAGGAAATATGCTTACAGTATGACGAGCGGACGAAGAGACAAAGAGTAAAAACGTGGGGATAAAAATATATTTGACCTACCTGTGACTATTTTTATGTTCTTTAAATAAGTTCAAACAGCAATGCACAAATTAAAGTTAGAAATTAGCAATTATTTACATTTACTTTCTCAATCAAATCTGCACATTTTGAGGGGTTAACACGGAATAATGTTGTTCGAATTTAAGGATAGATTTGCTGCGGTTTACATTTACTACATATTTCTTTCTTTTCCTGCCATTCCTCATCTTTTTTCCTTCCATAGAAGATTATATTATACTAATTAAGTATATTAAATAACTGGCTTACAATCATAAAATTTTCATAAGGTTAAAACGATATAAGCAAACAAAAATATATCCAAACAATTATAGATCCTGGCCTCACAAGCAGAACTCGAAAGTAGACCAGTGAAGCGGAAGAAATTATTTTGTTCATACAAAAATGTAAAGACAATATAGTACGATCGCCCTTGCACCATTCGTCGATACTGTAAAATAGAATATTAGAGTCAAAACTGTGTAAATTATAATTAAAATTAAATTGTTCATGATCTGTGGAAGTTACAAGCTGCAAAGCCTATATTTGTAGAACGTAACTGCAAATTGTACAACAAAATAAGCTGCATACCGTACAAATAACGTTGGGCTTTCACTGTCAATTATACTAGATGATAACATTTTACCTAGAATTTATTGCAGCTGCAATTCGTGTAGGCTTAATATAAAATTATTTAATCTGAGAAAATGCATATCCAGTCTGACTCAACATTCCCACAACGAATATACATGTCAAGCTATCTTTGAGGAACATCAGTACGTAATTTAGCTATATAAGTCAATACCGTACTGTTTTAATTCAGCTGATTGCCGTACTGAAGCAGGTAGCAATGAGTCATGTGCAGATAAAAATGTTTCATTAGACATTCGAACACTCCAAGGGCTATTTCCAAATTAAACCAAGCAATTTTCGACTATATATATATATATATATATATATATATATATATATATATATATATATATATATATATATATATATATATATATATATATATATATACGAAATTAACCCGCAGCTTGCAACCGCTCAAATTGAAGTGAAATAATGCAACGTTAAACCAATGTTTGTAAGTGCTTCATTGTGCATCAGACACAATCTATATTAAAACATTAGTTTTCTCCTAGCAATTTTGGACTGACTTGATGTCCATTCTTGCATACCAAAGGCAAAGGCTGATCTTGTATATTTTGGGAAGTCATGCAAATATACTCAAAATAAATTAGATTTTTATCGAATCAAGAGAAGTGACGTCACGAAATATTTCGCTATAATTCACTACCATAAAACATTGAAGGAAATGTTGCGTTTTTACTACATTAGGTTTAAGCCACTCGGTTTAATGACAATACCAATCATACCGAGACAAGAATAGGTATCTTTCTGAAATGCTTCTATAACTGCGTCATGTGGCGTATGCTTCGAGTTAATTCGGTATCCCAGATGTGTTGCCGAATCAGCAGCCAGCAAATATGACAACCCCAGGTACCATTCTTCTTGATATAATTCTCGTATTTTGGACCAACGATAACAACATATGACTTTGTGGCACTAAGCTCAAATCGCCAGCTTTTGAAGATTGTTAGCATATGCAGCCATAAGTGAAATACCATCAGTTAGAGTCTGATTTGAAACAGCTGATCTTTGTTCCATATTCACCTTTCTCTAATTGGAGTAGTAAGTCATTTACAAATATTGTATACATCAAGGTTGACAAAACATCTCCTTGTCCCACTCCATGGACAATTGGGAACCAGTATGAAAATGCGTAATCACGCAAACTCCATCAAAAGCAGCAGCAGAGAGGGTGAACAGACCACTTAAGGGAGTGGTCACTTTGTGTTTAGACCAAAAAAAACCAGTGACCACTCATAGAGGTCAATACCACGTCTACGATTATTGTTTGTCCCAAACAGAATTGTAGACGACCCTCTCTGCTGCTATCAATATTGGGAATCATCATCTGAATCATGGGAATCTTTTGTTTTGTTCTTCAAGTAATATTCAAGTTCTGATGGTGGTTTTTCTTTTTTTGGATTTATGTTCTTTCTTTTTCTGTAATATATCATCAAACTTCTGTATCGATCTCCACCGCAATTTTTGCAAATCTGATATAATCCTCTAACGCCGTTGTTACAACCAACACAACTTCGTGGACCAGCATGAGGATTTTTCTTTATAAGATAATTATGTTTTTTACAACATTCTCCACGACATTTTTTATCACATTTGTTAGTGGTTCCTTGACGCAGCCACGTACAATTGTTCATTATATGAATGATATCAGTTTAATTTAATCATCACCCCCCCCCCGTTATCCAAATATTTTATCAAGTCCAATACGATATCTTGTTCTAGGATCGTGCAAATTTATTGTTATAAACCCGTGCGGAGTAGTTTGCGCTCGTGAAAAGAAGTTTCTGAATTTAATTATATCCATGTCACCGCTGCACCAGGTTTGATGAATATTTCGCAACGTGTGTGTGTCTACGCCATTAAACACAACTAAAATATTACAGTTATCTCTGATCACTTTTGGTATTTGTGTGTATCGTTGAGTAACATAAATAACGTCGGTATTTTTATGTCTACCACGGGAAAAAATCCTAGCTGGATTTGACTGTTTATCTAGCATCACATCATCATACACAACTAAATTATTAATAAATCCGTTTAAAACATCAACGGACGGTGCTTCATCAATATCTGTTATAAACTCTATAACATCATTATTTTCGTCCAGTAATCGTGCGTTTTCATTGAAATCTTTAAGTACATCATAACATCGCTGATAATCAGCGGATGGTGCTACTAAATACAATTTATCCCATTTCAACCATCTCATTATCAGATTAAGTAATAACTGCGTCTTACCCGATCCAGATGGTCCTATGATAATCATTCTGATGGAATTTGGTAGCGCAGGGTGGTGTTTAACTGGCTCTCGTTTTCTTGTTGCTGAGAAATCAATTATATCCATATATATTATGTCATGAATTTATATTGTTTACGCTGTAAAGTTAAAACTCCAACTACTGATTTAGCTACGGTTACAACAAAAAATAAAAAAATAGCGTATGGTGGAAAATGTTCTATATGCGGTAGAAAGAAATTTTCGTTTTTACCTAATAAGCGCGGTGGTGATATTGCTAATTTGATGTCAAAGTTTCCAGGTGCTCCATGGGCTAAATACAGCGGAGAAAAACATCTACCGGGATATAATTATTGCGGTCCTGGTACCAGACTTGATATCAGGCTTGATAATCAGGATCAACCAAAACCAGGCGAGGAACCAATAAACGCTATTGATCGAGCTTGTCATGTTCATGATGTAGCTTATAAGAGTAAAAATCTACAAGATAGGCATATTCAGATGTGAAATTAATTCATGCATTAAATTCTATAAAAAATAAAAATATCAGAGAATCATTAGCTAATTGGTTAGTAAGATCTGCGATGAAAAGTAAATTAGCGCTAGGGGCTGGTAATTAATAATGGAATCGATTTATTATTCACCAAGAGGATACTGGAAGGGTAAAGCAGCAGTTGGTAAACTCGCTGATGCAGCAGCGGTTAAACATTCTACTGCTAAAACGTGGTTGTCCAGGCAGGCAATATGGCAAATTTATCTACCACGTCCTAAACAAATTCAGTACGCGTATTTCAGTGTCAGTGTTCCTAATGAAGTTCATCAAGCTGATATTTTATTTTTACCATATGATACTGTACGTAGAAAAACGTACAAATACGCGCTAACCGTTGTTGATGTTGCAAGTAGATATAAAGAAGCAGAACCGTTAGCGACTAAAACAGCTGCTGAAGTAGCCGACGCATTTAAACGAATTTATCAACGAGGACTCGGACCACAAGGTGGTCTGCGATGGCCACAGCTGCTACAGGTTGATCCTGGCAAGGAATTTCTTGGTCCAGTATCATCGTTGATGAAACAACATAATACCAAAATACGACGAGGGCATACTGCAATTCATCGTGATCAGGCAATTGTTGAGCGATTTAATCGAACACTCGCTGAGCGGTTATTTGGATATCAATACGCGAAGGAATTGATTCAGGATAAAAGATCTCGTGAATGGGTGGCAAGATTACCAAGCGTGATAGCTGCATTAAATAATGAGATTACACGAACAACCAACATGAAACCCATTAGCGCAGTCACAAAAAAAATATACCAACACAACGAAAAGATATTGAAAAACAAAAAATATTGGGTGATGTTACAGTTAGATATTTATATGAGCCCGGCGAACTTGAAGGTGGTAGCGCGAGAGCGACTGATCCTATTTGGAGTGTTACCACGCATAAGATATCCACCGTAACTAGATCCTCAGGTAGACCCGCAATCTACAGACTAGATTCGGCTGCTCCTCAACGCGGATTTGTACGTGAACAATTACAAGTAATCCCCACGGATACATAACTACCGCCAAAATCACTTCAGTGATTTCGATCACTTAACTAGCACTGGTGCCTGCACCCCGACGTCGATTACATTCAAGACAGGTCAACATGATATTTTCTCGTGTATGACCAAGATTGTTATTTTTTCTATCTACGGTAAATTGTCTTGGATCATTTTTCAGATACCGCCATGACATTATACAATTACAACTTGCACAATGATTATTCTGCTGCTGTTTTAACTCAATAATAAATTCAACATCAAGATCAAAGTCACGTTTATTTTTTTTATCAGATTGTTTGTATCCGATTAGTTTTTTTCTTATTATATCATCATCGATGATGTTAAATTTATCAACGATTTCAGGAATTATAATTCTACGTAATTGAGATATTTTTCTGACCCTCGATACCGCTAAATAAACTAAATTTGACCACTCGATGCGATCGTCTACAATCCAGACTCGTGTATCAGAAATAGTTAATCCCTGAGACGAGTGGATCGTCATGGCGTATCCCAACACCCATGGAGATTTGTCAGCGTGTAATGCATCTTCGACCACACTGATATCAACAGCGACAATATCATTTAATACGAGATTCTGTTTTCTTGACTCTATCAAGGGTCCTGGAATATCAACATTAATATTCTGTTTTCGTGTATCTGATGGTCTATAACACAACGGTACGGGTAATTCTGAATATTTTTCTTTATGTAGTTGAAATAACTGCTGTTGTAAATCGTCTCTGATTATTTTTCTGCTTGCTACGATCAAATCGTTGGGTCTCCATAAATTGAAAAAATCACTCATTGAGGTCTCTGAGATCACTCCACGTAATATTTCACACTGAATTTTGTTTGATTGTAATCTGATTAGTTTTTTTAATTCCTTCAAATTTGCATCAAGAGCTCTATGATCATCATCTATTTCTTCGTAATAATCAACGAAATTTTTTAACCAATCATGTGGAGATGGTCCAACAAAAGGCTGCGGTTGACCATGATCGCCACACATTATTATAGCGGTATTTTTCGTCAGCAACCAATCAAGAAACATTTTTAATGTATCTAATGAGACCGTGCATATCTCATCCCAAATAATTATTTTAGGTATATATTTTTCTCCCATCCGTTCAGGAGTCCATGTATCCCCGCGCCACCGAAAGAAACTATGATACGTGCACGATTGTACTTGCCGCTGTTTCATCTCACGTGCGAGTCTATGTGTGGGTGTCAGCACGATAATATCTGAATTTCTAAAAACATTAATCGCTCGAGTCGTTTTGCCGCATCCACCAGGTCCATTGAGATATACTGTCTTATATCTGGTTATTGGATCACTCAACGATGGTGCTTTCGACATTTCTGATATTTTATTACCCTTACGATAAAAATCTCTCATTGGAACATCTGCTGATTCTGCATAATTGTGTAATAGTTCCTTTTTTATTCTCCACGAACCCCATCGTTCATCATTACTTGTAAATTTCATAACAGGTTCTAAATATTTACTTGAAATATAAAATGAGTCTGTTGCGACTCTGACTGCGGTCTTGGGAAATTTATTAATCATCGATAATAAATTTATGGAAACATAAGCCAACATGGAAGATCTTAGATGAGCATATTGTGGGGAGACGTCATTTATGTAACTAACGATCGTGCCCAATTTTGTTCCGTCGGATAAATAAACACCTTCTCGATTTACAAATATATTTCTCGCTGTTGTATCAGCGATTATAAAATCGTACTCGGCATCATCTAAAATTAATCGTGCGTGATGTCTTTTATAATCATATGCACCACCTTGAGTAAATTTACCTATAATTTTTCTACCGAGATCTTTTGCGGTTTTGAGTTTATTAGGAATATCATCTTCGGAAACATCAGGATATTTTTCCTTAAACTCGCTAATAACTTCAGAATCTGACATGGGCAACCAAACTTTCGTCTGTGCATGATATGATATAATCGCCTCACTGACCACCAACGATGTCAGTATCGCACAATCTAGCATATATCGTAACATAACTATAGGTGCCCAACGTTTTTCACAAAAATGTTTACCAAACCAAACATAACAAATCTTGTGAAGATTTTCGTTAAACTCGAATGATTCAATACAGGCGAATCCAGTCAGATCAAAATCAGGTAATGGTCCATTAATTGCCACTCGCGTCATCTCGTTTGTTGGGTGACCAAATCTTTCAAAGTATACAGAACAATCTCCGTATCCAAGAAAACTTCCCGGATAACACGCAACCATATCAACCGAAATAACATCATTGTAATTATATTTGGTATTCCATAATCCGCCATGTCCGTATTCGACGCAACTTGCGCGTACGTCCTCGAGTAAATCAAATCGTGTTGGTTTCCATGAATTTCTTTCTCTAGCAAAATAAGCCGCAACAGATGGAACGGTAAAACAATTAGTTAGTAATTTTTCAGTATTTTCCGCGTGCTTGCACTCTAAAAACATCTCCGCAAGATTTTTCATTTCGTCATGGAGGGATTCTGTTCGATATATTTCACCATTTGGTCTGACAAACTGATCAAATTCACCTTCCTCATTACTTTTAAATTACCATACCGATACAGGATCGGTTTTACTTATTTCGTTAATAAAATCAAACATGCATCCGGAGTAAAATCTAACAGTTCGATCACGTGGAAATATTGTTACTGCGTTAGTCCATGCATGCGCATTATGATCGATAATATTTATTGGAGCTCCTTTCGATTTATATTTCGAGTCGTACAGTACTTCTCCCGTTATTGTCGCTACGGTCATTGGAAATTTTAATAGTTTTCCTAGTTCAGCAACATCTTTTATTGTAGCACCTGTATCCTTAACTGAATCAGCCCACGAGTTTATTTTTTCACGTCTTAAATCAGTTAATCCATTTCCACGCATCGCGTTTGTAAAATGTTCTATTACTCGTTCAGCTACACAATTTAACCTTGAAAATTTCATGGGTGCCAGTTTATCAACGTTGGGTTTTTTATTTATCTCATAGATTCCATAAATAACCGCTGTTACAGGATATGCTCGCTCATAATACGGTTTGTCAATACCCGTCAGTAAACCCGGTCTGGAATTTTTACTTAATATGACAGTTTTATTATTGCCAAGGACAGGATCATATTTGTCACGGATAATCCAACTACCTGTTTCTGTTAATACAATAAATTTTACTCTGAAGAAATATTTTTGATTGCCCTCGTATTCAGCGATGTAGTTAATGATAGTTGCCGCTCGTTTGCCATTCATTGTGGCGTCCGTGACAGTATTGCGTATAATCTTGAACGTTGACCATGTATGAGATGCACCATCCGTGTAAAATTCCTTCTTGGCGTCGTGAATTTTCGAGATCAGACTTTTATTTTTCGGATCAACCAGATCTCGTACTGGTAAGTCAGAAGATAATCTGTCGAGGTTGAATTTATATTTAACAGGCCTAGTTTGGGATAATCTCTCAAACTCATTCATATAATTAAAACAAATATTTAAATAAAGAAAATTATATATATACAATGTCTCAATGTAAATGGTTGATGATTGGCTCAGTAAATCGATGCAACAAATCCTGCAGAAAGGAATTTTGTTGGATGCACTCACAAAACATACGACGAGGAAGTCTAGGACTAATACCATGTCTGCGGTGTGGTATTGGAGTGCGAGGAAAAACAGGATTATGTGGAAAGTGCGGGGGGAAACGGTTCAGAGAACTTAAAAGATATTATGACAAAAAAAAATAATAATAGTGAAAACGCTATAAAATCCGTGGAGGATTATCTAACTAAGTTTTCAGACAAACAATGATTTAAACAAATAATATTATTATAATGGAGCAAAATAAATTTGTCCCACATCCCACAATAACAAACTATGAATCAGATCGTAATGGAATGATTAGAAATTGCAGGTTGAAGAGCCCTTTTGGTTATATTACTAATGTTGGTTATCTAATGTTCAACGCTGGAGGAAAGAAACATTATCTGTGTCATAGATTTACGTACGAGTGTCATAACGGATTGATCGAAGATGGTTTTGTTATTGATCATCTTGACGGGGATCCTCAGAACAACTCCTTATCCAACCTTCGTGTTGTCACGCAAAGCGTGAACTCTGCAGGTGGTAATACTGGAAGATGTAAGACAGTTTCTAAAAGGGTAGTAAAGTCTACAAACATAGAAACCGGTGAAGAAATTACATTTCAGTCTATGAACGCGGCTGCGAAATATTTTGATATTAACTCGCGTGTGGTAAAATACGTCGCAGAAAATATAACCAAATCTACTTTCTCAAAAGTATATAAACAGAAAATCACCTTTCAATATTGTTAACTATCATCACCACCTCGAATTATATTTAACCACATTGAATTATATTAGTCGCTGTATGTCCCCCTTATACTACCGAATTTTTAATTATGCAAAGGGAGATTACTTTGTAATATATAGTTTTCTTCGTAAATTTCCGATTTTTATGGTCAGATTAACCATTTACGTCGTAATTAATTACTCGTAGAAGTATATTTATGGTTTCTAACTTACAAAATAGAAATTTCCCATCATACAACATAGCGAGAAACTGAGGTAACTTGACCGTTGTTATTGATCCGCACGTAGCTGTATATGCTGCATTTACAAACCGTTGTTATGCACAAATCGATATGCAGTGATTCATACCGCACGCAGGTTTATATTTGCAGTCTGTTACGAAAAACACTGTTATATTCAGAAACCGTTGTTATGATACAGATATATTCAGAAACCGTCATTTTAATGTAGAAATTATTCCGCTGTTTTAATTCAGAAATGCTGTAGCTATATATTAACTTCCGAAACATATGTTTGTAATAAGATTTGATAGCTCAATCCGTATCGTATTGGACTGTGACGCTCGCGGTCCAGGATCGAATCGCATGACTGACAATTGGTCGGTGGTTACGCATATTAGCGATTTTTATAATTAATTGGGGCACCGCCAGCCTCTCTCCGCTCTCAAAACCATCCAAACCACGTATCACCGGTGGTTAATACATGTTTTGTATTACCTACGTGTTGATTATTGGGGTAGGTGGTTCTGTTGAGCGGAGAAAATGGCCATTCATTCATTTCATTCATTCATTCATTCATTACATCTCATTACATATTTACTGAACCTGCTAAAAGACTCGAATAGAGGTTCATTCATAATATATGTTTGTGCCATCCCCCCTTCTTGGGCCTCTAGACCGTTGTTTGACGGGTTAGAAGCTCTCGTAGAAGGAATATTTCATGTGCCTGGTGAACTTGATAGAATGCGATGGCAAGCTATGAGTTCTTGGCTGTACTGTCTTTCATTCATTTCATAATATATGTTTGTGCTGTCCTTGAAACATCCCGACGAACTCGCTAAACACTCGCTAGGGGTTCTCTATAGGGATATTTTTTTTTATTTTAAATATATACATGCTAAATAATGAACTACGAAAATATCAATGATGTAAATGTTGCTATTAAAAAATTGGAAAAAGATGAAATTAATATATCTGATAACTAAATCCTGAAAAAAATAGTTTCTGATTTTGAGATTTTACAAGAACGTAAAAACCAAGGAATACACACACTATCATCTGAATATAAGCTCATGAAACGGATTCAGGCAGCTGTGTTTCAGTCGCTAGCTACCGTAGAAGATAATCAGGTGAAGGAGTTCGTTCCTCTCTCTGCCGCAGTGGAAAAAATTAGATCGCTGTTATCCCGCGAGTACGAGGCAAAGAAAACGATTAGTACTCGTATAAGACAATTAAGAAAAATTATGTCATAGAGTAACTTAGTTACTGGTGAAACTATCCAAAGTAACCTAGCCCAAAGTAGTAATTCCGATGAAGATGACTGAGATCTTTGATGGGTTAGTTGGTACTTGGATTTATGCAATTTTGATGGGTGAGTCGGTACTCAGAATTATTATTTTATTTCTGAATTATTATTTTATTTCTGAATTATTATTTTATTTATTCTGAAATTGATGGGTTAGTTGGTACTCTGAATCATGCAAACCAATCAATTTCGTAATTTTGATGGGTTAGTTGGTACTCTGAATCATGCAAACCAATCAATTTCGTAATTTTGATGGGTTAGTTGGTACTCTGAATCATGCAAACCAATCAATTTCGTAATTTTGATGGGTTAGGTGGTACTCTGAATCATGCAAACCAATCAATTTCGTAATTTTGATGGGTTAGTTGGTACTCTGAATCATGCAAACCAATCAATTTCGTAATTTTGATGGGTTAGTTGGTAGTCAGATTTATGTAAAATGATCAATTTCGTAATTTTGATAGGTTAGTTGGTAGTCAGATTTATTATTTATTTTATTTATTCTGAATTATTTTATTTATTCTGAATTATTATTTTTTTCTGAATTATTGTTTAATTTTTTCTGAATTATTATTATTTATTCTGAATTATTATTTATTTCTGAAATTGATGGGTTAGTTGGTACTCAGATTTATGTAAAATGATCAAATTTTCAGAAAAAAAAAATGAAATATTTCAACATTTGTCAGTGAAAATTGATGAATTTTCCATTATCATTCGGGTCAAACCTCAAGCGGTTTTATCGATAAATCGTCAAAAATCAGTAAAATTAGCTCAAAAAATGAGACTTTTCATGCGATTTTTGTTAATTTTTCTGGTAGTTTTCGAAAAAAATGAGAGTTTTTGACGATTTATCGATAAAACCGCTTGAGGTTTGACCTGACGAAAGACTGTAATTTGACAAATTTTCCCTGACAAATCGACTAAAATACCCATCAAAAACACGAAATTTGCTGAAATTCAGAAAAAAAAATATTTCTGATGAAATAAAATATTTCTTAATCCGCTCCTTATTTTATTCATTCTGGAATATTAATTTTTTTAAGTTGATCGACTTTAATGCAGGAATGTACCTGACTCTGCTACAGATCTCTCTCGACGGAGTTCATTGTGTTGATAAGAAATCTCGTTTCCGTGACTAAATTGTTCTATGTTTTGTGAAAACGCGCGTTTTCAAGTGTATAAAAGCCCTCACGTGCTGGATCTTTCTACGATTTCACATACAGATTTATTACAAGCTCTTCTCCACGTAGGTCAATTAAGCGATTAAGGTGGTCTGTGAGTTTGAAATTTATTCGTGACAAATACTGATTATGTGTGCGTAGATAAACAGGATTGGTTGGTACTTGCACGATCAAATCGCCAGGGGGAACTTGTGGTGTGAACGTGTATAGGATGTATCCTTGTTGAGCCTGATTTGATTTTCCAAGATCTATTTGATAACTGCCTTCGATTACGTCACAAACTAGATTAACCGCGATCGTCGATGTTATATTAACGATTCCCGGAGATACGTGCCTACCGCCGGCGAGTGGATCATTATTATGTCTGAGAACAGTTGCTGGTGGGGCTATTTTTTTCCACACAGCTAGTATTTCAGAAAAGTTTTTCGCGACCAGATCATTGAGTGATCTTATCAATTCGCCAGTTTCAAATCCTGGTAGTGTAAAATTTAATAAATCTGCTTCAGTTATTTTATAATGATCAATGTATGTTTCTTTGATACTATTTTTTTCTCCTGTATCTATATAATTAAGAGCATTTATTACCTCAATAATGGTCTGATTAAAATATTTAAGATCTAATACAATTTGATTTAAATGTTGTATCGTTGCAATGATCTGATGTCTTAGATCGTCATTAGGATACTCCAGGATATAGTTTTTAAACAACTGTGCTAGTGTCGTTAATGTAGTTGTGTATTCAGTTTTAATTTCGCTAGCCTTTGATCTGAAATCTCTTTCATAAACAATATTAGTTGATGTTTTCACATCAAAATCATGGATAGAAAACGGTGTCATAGGATAATATTTTCCATCATTGATAATACGAAAATCCCTACCAGTCCATGGATACAAATTTCGGTATTTTGGAGTTGTTATAAACCCGGCATTGTCAGTGATAAGATCAATTAATTTTGGTTCTGGTGGTATCTGTGTTATCGGTGGTGATATTTCAGGCCATCCTAGTACGGATCTTATCGTGGACTGATAAATATCAACGACGTAATCAGGCGAGTTTATTTCAATCGTCGAGGACAGCGTCGGCTCATGAACATTAATCGATATTTTTGCTTCTTTTCCTGTTATTGATTTTATTCTACGAGCAAATTCATCATTGATTTGTTCGACCTCATAACTACCAGTTGGTATTCCAACAACAACCCAGTCAGGTGTTCCATCGGGTTTGTTTTTATCAGCAAATACAAGCGAATTATTTGCTGGTGTACCATTAAATGATCTCGATCTGATGTTTGGCCAGCTGTAATATACTCGTAATTGTGCTAGTGCAATTTCATTCGCGCGAATTGCTGTTGGAAAATTGATGTTAAATTCAGGATTAATCGAGCTTAGCGAGATCATCGTTATCTTTGGTGGAGTTGTGTTGGTCACGATCTGCTGGAGTAATTCGGTCATTATTAACACTTGTATCTTTAATACCAGCACAATTGTATACGCTGATCATCATTGAAAACTCAAAATCGGATATAATTCCATCATTGAGACTCGCTGATAACAACGAGGATAACCTCGTGTATGCGACAGTTGCTATGTGTAATTTTATCTTGTAATCGGATAATTTTTCATTCGTGCAAGTACATATTTTTTTTGCAACGATATTAAGCACACCTGCAATTGTCGTAGTTGCACAAACACAAATAGTCACAGCTACTGGTGCCATCATTGTTACCGCGGATAATATTATTCCGCTTCCGGCAACAACAGCGGATACCGAATAAACAACAACGTTGATGATAACTAATCGTCGTTGATACTTTTTTATTTTTACTGTATATTGTTCGACTCGATCTTTCAACGCCGCCTGCCATTCATGCGCTTGATTGTACCTAAATCCTTGAACGTCGATAGCACTCATTATATTTTATGCCGTAACCAATTGAGGTGTTTCAGCTACAAATTCCAAACACCACCAGTAAGATGTTGCGGTTAATTTTTTATCAGCTGCTTCCAGAATAAATATTTCTTCAGTTCCGCTATTTAATATAACAGATACAACCCCGGAAAACCTGTCGGTGGAATGACGCCATGGAAACGTTGTAAATATTTCAAATTTTGCAGCACTAAACACAGACAGCCTGTACACGCCAGTGACTGTTGCGGTATATTTGATAGTATTATTTTGCTGCGACCATGTTGCAAATCCCGATGATACCGTGCATACGATGTTGGCAATGTGCCCGGAAGTTATTCCGGCTGGGATTTTAATCAGACTGGTTTTATTAACGATTTCAGGAATTCCCGCCACGATGTTTTGCTGTGTTTGTTTGATCGTGTCTAGGTTAGTTTTGATATCAACGAGTTTCATGTCAACGGCGTGCGGAGTGCCGAAGAATTTATCTGTGGATTCGTTGGTTTTTTGAAAATTTCTTCGAAATCTTCCAAAAGCGCCTACGTGAACATCATACTCGGCTCGCAACGTGGATAATTTACCATCTACGGTGTCAACATAATTTTTCGTTGCAGCATCTTCACCGGATGTTGGATCTCCTAAAACTACTATTTTATTTCCGTTCATGCTAAGTTCACCTGTCATTGTGTCACCGGTATTTTTTACGCGATTAGCAGCAGCCGCCGTAATTTGATTTCTGATGGTTGTAAACGATATACTTGAATCCCTGATTTTGCCGCTGTCAGTAAACACGGGTATATTATCCGTAACTGCACCAAGTACTCGTCGAACTATATCATTCGTTTTGATATTGCTCGTTTTTAGTTTACCATGTCGATCCTGAAAAATGACAACCTCATCTGGGTCAACTCCAGCCAGGTTCATAATATCAGCGAGGTCATCCTTAGTCGCGTACTTCGATAGATCAACGTCGCCGGGCTTTTTCTTAACACGTGAAGAAGATCTTCCGTAAATATCAACCATTATAATAAGACCTGTTGTTTAAAACGCTTTACACGCAACGAATCGGTTACTTGTGTAATCATGCACAACTTTATGTGGCGGCCTGGATGATTTTGATATAGCGTCGAGTACATTAATTACTTCACGGCCGCATATTGGCGGATCTGTCATTGTTTGTGTGGGTAGCGTTGAATACCAAACTTTGGTTGTTGCGTGAAGTGGTGCAACATACTTGATAAATTCAACAGGCGGAGCTAACCCGTATGAATCAAAATAAACGATTCCACGTGGATCAACCGCGTATGATACCCAATGAGTACCAGGTCCGGAACGTTCGTCGAGATTAATAATACCTGTTTCGAGTTTGTTTGGTTGTTTTGGTAATTGATCTCGCATGAAAATACCTCTAAAGGCTTTTATTTTTAATCGTTTAGCGGCATCAAGTAAATCAAAATTTGATGCTGGAACGTCTAACGTGGAAGCCTCAGGCCTCTTCCCCAACGAGATCCTGGCAATCTTAAGCCGCGTCCCTTTTTTTTGTATCCTTGCCCTGTTGCTTTCTTTAGAGCCATTCCAGCAGCTGTTCCAACAGCACCTAACGCGGCTGCTTTTGCTACGGCTGGCGCGACAGCAGCTATTAACGCTGGAATAGCCGCAAGAAGTGGAAATATACCGCCTGTTTTAATTGAGTCTTTAACCGCACCCACAGAGAGATTGAGTTTGACGCCTGTTTTTGATTGTTTAGCGTCGTTGAAATGTTTAAGCTGGCGTTCTGATAATGATAGTTTATTTTGACCACCCGTGATCTGATCTCGCTTTAGTGATATTTTCATTCCGCAGTTTTTTGCTGAATTTGATTGAAGGTTTTTAATCTGACCGTGAGTCAGACTGACACTAACGTGTTGATATGGCATTTTATAATAATACTCGTGTTTTTAAATAACACGATTAAAGATTTTCCACTGGTGCATCAACGACTCTCATTCGACCACTACCACCTTCAAGTAACATGGCTTTATCGCTAAGTATAACCGCGATTGCTCTATAATCAACACCACCTGTATTTAATGTTGCTTTAAGATGTATATCAACGACAGATTGTTTTGATAGATCAAGATGCTCCAGTGAGAAATAATAAATCGGATACGAGGTTCTGAAATCATATTGTGATATTTGCAACCCAGTATCTACATTTTGATCATGTCCCATAAATGACATCAAACGATGATATGCACGTCCTACATGATTTTGTGCATAATTTAGTTGTATATTTTCTGTTGGTTCTTGTTGTCCGTTTATCCGTAAGGAAATATTTGTGAGACCTAGTTGGTTAAATATCATATGAGAGTGAGTTTGTGAGTTTAAACGATTAGTTTCCTGAAACGCAATAAAAATATGCCGCGGTGCAGAAATACCCTGTTGTGATGCTATATGCCATGTAAACTGACCGTTAACGTTAGTTTGCATACTATCTGTGCTTGTTATCAACCATGACAACAAGGATTTACCACCTGTGTCCATGAAAGAAATCAATTTTTGTTCTTCTGCGATCGTTGGAGTCATTACCGGCATCCACAGTGAAAGTTTCGATAATATTACTTTACCAGCATCACCAACAGGTCTCCACAGAGCATCGTTATCATTAACTTTTCTTACAAGAACAACCGTGTGTCTAGCTCCAAAAATAACCCTTTTAACATTCCTACAAAATCCAAAAATGTGCGATAGTGGAATTGTACATGAAAAACCTCTATTGTCTCCTGACAACATATTTCTACGCGTTGCAAATCCCAAGTTGAAATTTGGGTTAGCACCATGAACCACTGGCCACACATCGGCATCCAAGTTATCGGCGAAGTTTCTTGGTCGTCTTATATTATACGGATCGCTTTCAGGGTTATTGGAGTTATCTTTCACAAACATCATTGTAGGACCTGCTGATCTTGTATAATCATCAGAATATCTTGCTAGACCAATTATTGTTGTAGCAACGTCTACATCTTTCTCAATCGATTCAATATTTTTTCCATCAATCATATACGTGGCACTATCAAATAATGCCATGATCCCGTTGTTGACAAAACCAACTTTTACTGCACCTGCGTAATTAGTATCATCCGTTTTTATAATTGTACCTTCTACCTCAATAAAGGCCTCAGCGGGTAAAAAGTATCTACTTGTGTCATGAACTTGCAGTTCAATTCTTCCACGTTGATCTGGTACTCGTGCGTCATAAGAAAAAAACTGATAATCACGTACCGATTCATCTTTAAGGACAGGTGCTTCCATGTCAAATGCTGTGTCGGATACGCGCTTGAACATTTTATTATAATTATTTCGTCTAACACGTTGATTACCGCGTTCGGAAAATTCCACCTCGGGAAGTTCCACTTCCGGATATCAAACTTGAGATATTATTTCCAGATTCACCGAGTCCCTGATCTGCTAACGCTGCTAGTTTTTGATTTGCAGCTTGATTTATTATTTTACTTACGTCTGCGGGCATAATATCAGTACTTGCCAGTTTCACTGGTGTTTGTCGTTTTCGTCGCAATAATCGTGCTAGTCTATCTTTGATCGCCGAGAATGCCTTACCAGCAACATTGACAATTGCTCCAGGAGCTTTTTCACGAACAATATCGATAGCTTTCATCGATAATTGTTTTGCAATAGGTGCTGCTTTTGGAGCTATCCTTGTGAATAATCCCCGAATGACATCACCAAGTCCATCTCCGTAAATAACCCTATAGATTGGTAATCGTGAGTTTACCGCTCTGACCTGTACGGGTTTACGATGATTATTATGTATGATCATCTTATTTTATTTACCATTTATCTAATCGCGGTGACTAATCATCAACGAGCTCATCAATAAGTTCTCGGTAAACGCCGATATCCATGATACCACCTTGAAATAATCGCCGGCAAATATCAGCTGCTTCATTGGTTATTTCTGTTGAGTTATTTCCTGCACGTTTTCCACCTATGAGAACCTCTAACCGTGACACATCATTAATGATATTATCAGGACATAAACCAGATCCTGTTTTAGGTTCATCTTGAGGTGTTTTAAATACTGGTGGTTACATTACCGGAAAAAGTACTTCAGTGGCGACCGGGGAGTCACTTCTTCGAAATCCATGTGGTGAATCCATCGGTGTAAATGTCATTTCCGGCGCAGAAATTATTTTACGTAAATGTGGAGGAAGTTTCCGCTGGGAGGGTTGTTCTTGTTTTAGTTGTTCCAGTCTCTCTCTATAAAGTCTTTTTACTTCTTCATGAAGACTTTCGTATTCTGGACCTCTAGCTTGTTTTTTGTTGTAATATACGCGATATATCCATTTAATAAAATTATCATCATTTACTTTTTCATGACGTGGTTTTAAAATACTAGATTTATTAAATATACCAAATAATATCATTTCAGGTAATTTTTCTTTTTCAGTATTTCTAATATCTTCAACAATTCCTTCGTTAAATCTTGCAATCAATTCTAAGTTTTCTCCTACTGGTTTGGATTCAGATGCATGTTTTTTTCTCACGTCGGCGACTTCAGTACGAAGTTTTTCAATACTTTCAAGTATTTCTTCACCGACATGTGGAGGTTGAGCTGCAGCTATATCAGTTGGAAGATCTCGTAAAATCTTTTTTGTCTGTTTAGTTCTTCTTGCTATTTTTTCAGTCTGCGCCGCAGTTTGTTTTGATACCGGAAGAAGATCTTCTTTGATGACTGTTGTAACTTTCTCAGTAGCTGCAGTGACGGGCTTAAACAGTTTTTTAGTTTCTTCTTCGTACTCAACTTGAGCTTCTTGCTGCGCTTGTAGATTTTTTCTAAATGAATCTCTAACAGGAAGAAATTTTTTAATTGCTTCTAATCGTTCTCGAGCTATCCTTGCAGTATGAGATTCCGGATGTACCATTTTATTATAACATAATGATTTAATTATTATAAAAGCAGAAGGGGTGATGATTAAATTAAACTGATATCATTCATATAATGAACAATTGTACGTGGCTGCGTCAAGGAACCACTAACAAATGTGATAAAAAATGTCGTGGAGAATATTGTAAAAAACATAATTATCTTATAAAGAAAAATCCTCATGCTGGTCCACGAAGTTGTGTTGGTTGTAACAACGGCGTTAGAGGATTATATCAGATTTGCAAAAATTGCGGTGGAGATCGATACAGAAGTTTGATGATATATTACAGAAAAAGAAAGAACATAAATCCAAAAATAGAAAAACCACCATCAGAACTTGAATATTACTTGAAGAACAAAACAAAAGATTCCCATGATTCAGATGATGATTCCCAATATTGATAGCAGCAGAGAGGGTCGTCTACAATTCTGTTTGGGACAAACAATAATCGTAGACGTGGTATTGACCTCTATGAGTGGTCACTGGTTTTTTTTGGTCTAAACACAAAGTGACCACTCCCTTAAGTGGTCTGTTCACCCTCTCTGCTGCTAAAGCTGCTCGACAGAAATTTATATTTTTTTAACAATAATGACTTTACAGTAGTATCTTACAGTGCATTTGTGTGCCCTTTCATTTTTTCATATACGTCCTATATATAGTTAAACGTGGTTAAGAACGATACTTTTAAGTTACTTTTAGTCCATATCAAGATGATATCGTTCGGAAACCAATGGTTTCAAATTGGTTTCAAATTGTCTCATTTGGTGTTCATAAATTCTTTTTTGACACATTTTGGTCATTTTGATGAGCCAGACATTATGACAACTGTGTCTTATCTTATGGGGATTCAGTTTCTTTTTACATCTAGCCTTACTCATTTTTCCCGGCAGAAGGTCTCTTGACGTGTGGTCAAAGACGAATTAAGTCAGTATCTATTTGTAGCATATTTCCATATGTCAGCGTTTTCTGCACATAATAAAAGGAAGATAAAATCAAAAGTAAGATTATTATTTATAATTTATACTCAGAAGAAACATTTTTGTTATTTAAATGTTCATAACTGTGCATGCTTTATCTTTTTCATCGAGAAATATGGAAAGCACGTGGAGCACGTGGAGCACAGACCAATGGGTTAATTGTATAATATGGATCTAATTCATAACTTCCATATCTTATGTGTTGTGTTTCTCTAGTTTTATTATACTGATCTACTTGCAACTGTGTATCAAGACAAGGTAAAACCCAATAAACATTCAATTTCCCAAAAGATAAATTTATTTCCCTAAAATATAAAAACAAGCAAAAAATGAATGAATTAAAATTACTTAATTCAAAGAACATTAATCTAAACGTATTTTACTGTAATCCGGAAACTATGCAAAGGTTCTAATGTTCTTATGTACTTGTTGCAATGAAGAAACAAAGTTCTAATTACCCAAACGTTTTACTACAGGTGAAATCCAGTGAAAGTTGAATAACATTGAAGTCAATCAATGTTTCCTATAATCAAGTGGAATTATTTAAATATCCAAGTCCTTGAGTAATTTTATATTCGTTCAAAAAGGTAGTGTCTGTTTAGAATGAAAGATTTCTCCTCTCTGCAATTTCGATAAACAAATGTTAAGTGAATCAAATTTCCTCTCACCACTCTTACATAATTGGAATACAACTGGAGAATAATAAAGAGGTGCTTTTATTCTCTTGTATAGTCATCTAATGCACATCAAATAAACAAATCTTAATCATTAGAAAAGATTCACGAACATTTAAATCATTTTTCCATTACGAAATGCCTATGTCGTCAAAAATACCTTTTTATTAATATTATTATCTGCTCAGCGGCTAGGGCAGTCGTAATACATCCACAGTACAAAAATGTACTCCCTATGATCACTCTATGTTGACATGACCTCAAATCAAATGATGCGTGGCGTTCTTGGCCGAATTAGGTGTTGATATGAACTTGCCAATCGACCTTGACTCATGAATGGAATTTTCAAAACGTGTTATAGATGTACACCACACACGCAACGTGACATCGCCTTTACAGTGTGTTTTATAGTACTATAATTACCAATCATAATAATATTGTATTAACCCAAGTGACTTAACTAAGAGCTATATTATAAATTAATAGATGATAAAGATATCCGTAAGACGAGTGATCAGCATACGAATTATCTTAATTAGATGCTCGGTTCAAAATGGTCAAATTCCTTTTTTTTTATACATCTTGCCGTTTTAAAATACAGTTTCAGGTATTACACTCATTTCCCTCCCATCTCTATCTTACCGCCACAATTACAGGGACCCTAAATGAATTCTACTATATATATATATATATATATATATATATATATATATATATATATATATATATATATACAGAGAGTTCTAAAAATATTTTACTTAGATGCAGAATAATAAAGTACGTGAATTTTGCGGTTGGTAAAGTCCTCGCAGACTTGCCGGAAACGAAACAGCTTGTATGTAAAAATAACAATCTACCAACATATAACATCTAACTTGGTGATTGTGAGATTGGTCCAAGGGCCATTGAAATCTGTTCTGTACGATAGCTGCTTAACAGATGCTGCGCTCAACTACACGGTTATTTGGAAATCTCGTATTTTCATGTGCTTAAACATTTGTTCTTTTTTATTCGATAAATAGCAAAATCTAAGTCTACATATTTATATTTTGATTTTGTGCGAAAATATTATCTGCAAAATGGTATATGATACAATGACGACTCTCAGCTTGTTATAGTATATTGTATGTCGCGATTTTATTACAATGGGAATGTATGTATGTATGTATGTATGTATGTATGTATGTCTATGTATGTATGTATGTATGTATGTATGTATGTATGTATGTATGTATGTATGTGTGTGCGTGTATGGATTAATGGATTGATGGATGGATGGATGTGTCAGATCAGGCATCGCCTGCAGCTGAGGTGTAACAATAGACGGTCCAACCCTGGCTGTTTATCTAGAGTGGACAGTAACTCCTGGCTCTTCTGGAAATGTTCTTTCCTGGTGTATCAGGCGGCCGAATGGATATGCTCATTGCCCGGCTGTCAAGGCTAATGACAAGAGCTCTGAGGACAGCGATGGGCATCAGCTTAGGAACAGTAGGGACTGATGTCCATCAGCTGTATCCGGACCTGTCTCCAGACGTCTTGACTCTGTCGTGCCACAGGACTGAGACAAGACTGGACTATAGAGTAAGATCTAATATGTGCAACTTTCCCTCACTTAAATCCAACTTAAGCGCAAGCCATGACAGCACTCACATCCCGCACCAGATATTCCTTTCAAGTCCTCTGTCGATGGGCGACTTTCAACGGAGCAGGTGTGGGTAAACTGGGAGCTGTACCTACATACCTGCGCACTGGTGGCTAATGGCATTGGGTCACTTTTCACTGGACCGCAGCATTGGTACTCGGCAGACGCATGAGTGACTGAGCAGCCCTTTATAGCATTACACTGCTCACCTCCATAGTATGAGGAATGGGCTAGAAAAGGTACCCTAAACATTGCACGCTTCACTTTAACCCTGATCAGTATACAGTGACTGATGACCAGAATCCCACATTAGCTAAATGCTTGAAATCTCTCGATTTACTCAAAATGATAGTGCACACTGACTGGTGTGCCGATAGAAAACTCCTTGTCAACTTATGTAGAACTTTTCCTTGATCCAAACTGGACTATGCTTGTATTGTTTATGGTACGCCAGAAAGCCACACAGTAGAACTTCGATTATCCGTCAGGGTGCGGGACCGAGACCATGACGGATATGAGAATAGACAGATAATAGAATATATACATTAAAAATTGTGTACAATAGACCGGGTCATCAAAAATTATAACATATACATATGAACATGTACCTGTTTTTAATATTTTGATGTACAATGACTGACGGTTAAGAGTGACTGACGGTTCATAGGGTGGCGGATAATGTAAGTTCTACTGTACTTAGACCCGTTTGATACTATTCATTACAAAGTAATGCGACTCGCTATGGAAGAATTTAGGACATCCCATGCGAAAGCCTTTTGACTGAATCAGCCACCTCAATCAAATCTTAGAGGAGTCATATATGTACAATATGCCCTCAAATTAAGATCCAACCCATTATCCCTGCTTTTTTCGACGTATTCCAAGAAAATACAAAACAGTATTCCAAAACAAAACAAGTGTCAGACATACCTTTGGTATTAGAATATCTTCCAGCCTAACAATACAAAATTTGACCTTTCAAAACTTTAAACAACATCCATTTTTTAACACCTCCCTGGCTACTTAAACAACCCAAAGTACTTATTAAAGTACACGACGGGAAAATCTGAGAAATCCTTATATTTTTCATTACTCATAGGGAACTCCTCGCCGAATGTAAGAACTAAAAATTACAAACTATTCAAAATCTTAGCTTGTAAGCAACCTTATTTGTTTTGATTATTTTAACGGACATGCTCTTTATTACCCTGCTTTACTTTTAACAATCCTAACTTCTTTAACACTCACAATCGGTGTCTGGAACACAAGAACTGTAATATTTAATATATAAGCAGGCTGACCAGGAAGAACAGTTCTAGCTGGTAAAAAAACTGGCCAAATTCAACATCCCAATAGCAGCATAAAGTGAACACGCCTAGCGGAAAAAGGACAACTGTCTGAAGTAGAAGCCGGCTTCACTTTCTTATGGAGTGGCCGAATTAAGAAATGGACTTTGAAGCTGGTGTTGGGTTTGAAATCCAATCACTGCTATGTAGTAAGCTCACAAATTTACCAAAGGACGTGTATAACAGACTAATCCAAATGAGTTACCCACTGTCAGGAAAAAGACACATGATCATCATCAGCGCCAATGTATCCACCGTGACCGACCTAGATAAGATCAAGGACACCTTTTGTGAAGATCTGTAGTCTCTTATTGCGCAAGCACTAAAGTTAGAAAGGCTTATCAACCTTGGTGACTTCAACGCTAGAGCTGGGACTCATCACCAAACATGACTATGTGCAATTGTCAAATTGGTATTGTTATATGTAACAACAGCGAACTCCTCCTACTCAGGAAATGCGATTAACACAACATGATAATCGGCCTGCCAAACCGCTACAAGACCTGTTAGATTCACCCACCCTACAAACATTGGCATCTTATTTACTATGTCATCGTCAGGAGAAGAGACGGGCAGGATATTCAAGCGATGAAGGCCACGAGAAGGGCATAATGTTGGACTGCCCACATGCTCGTAATCTCCCAGCTCAATATCAAAGTTCAACAAGGCAAGGCAAGCAAGTGCCCAAAAGACTTAATGTTGCCAATGTGAAGCAGGCATATTTCGAAAAACTGCGCAACATACTGGACACAATCTGAATAAACTCCAAGAATGTCTTGGAAAACTGGATATCATTCAGAAAATCTGTGTGCTCAGATACATCCAAAACTCACGGTCCCAACATATGTTAACATGAACACTGGTTTGATGAGAACAATGCTGCCATACAGAGACGTATGAATCAGAATCACTGGCTACAGAAGGCCTGTTAAGAAGGCGGCACATCATCATCTAAGTAGACACCCTTCAACAGGACAATCCAATTTAATCTCAGAGAATTGCAAGACTCTTGGCTGAACAGTAAGGCAGATGTGGTTCGGTTCTACACAAAAAGGAATGGCGTAAAGAAATTATATAATGTTTTGAAGACAATATACGGGCCACATTCATGAGGACATCGCCAATATTGAGTGCTTACAGCGTCACAATGCTCACTGACAAAGAAAGATGGGCAGAACATTTCAACAGCATCCTCAAAAAAGTCATAAAAAACGAAGAGGCAAGTGATCGACGGCCATAAATGGATATCAGCATAACACTTGCTAACTGAAACTGTGAAATCAATTGACGTGCTGTCAAATGGCAACGCACCTGGAGCAGACTCAATACCAACAGAAGGTTACAAAGACGGTGGCTCTCACAATGCACAAAATGTTATTGAACTCTTCCAGTCAATGTGGACTTATGGAACTATACCGCAGAAGTATACGAATGCATCCAGCGCCAACTTGTACAACCAGATAAGCAACGGACAATTCTGCGACAACAATTGGGCCATCTACTTGCTTTCAATAGCTTCATGAATGAATGATGGACCACATATATGTTCTTTACAGCTCGTGAACTCCGGGAGAAAAGACAGGAATAGAACTACAAACTGTACACGACATTCATCGATATGACAAAAGCATTTGACATAGTTAGCCGTAGCGGCCTTTGTAAGACGAAAGGCAAAATTTGGTTGCCCAGAGATATTAATCATGATAGTTGGTCAGTTCTATGATAGTATGCATGCTCGTGTCGTGGACGACGTCATCTTAATCATTCCCATTCACCAATTCAAGCAGTTCTGTGTTTTGGCCTCAAACCTCTTCAATATGATGTTCTCTGCTATGCTTACTGACGCTCCCGTGACCATGATATGATATTGGGATCGACGTTATATACCGGACTGATGGCAAGCTCATCGATCTGAGGAGACTACAGCAGAAGACAAATTTGAAGTAAGTGACTGTTCGTAATCTTCTATTTGCTGATGACTGTTTCTGAATGTCAAATATGAGTCTGACATGCAACACAATATGGACCAGTTCTCTTCAGATTTTGACAATTTCGGTCTTACAATCAATATCAAGAAGACACAAGTGATGCATGAACCTGCACCAGGAAGCCTTACATAGACACTACTATCACAGTAAATGGTCAAACGCTCGTGGCAGTCGACAAGGTCGCCTATTTCGGCAGCACACTGTCATATGTAGTCCACATCGATGATGAAATCTAGGCAGAATACGCTCAAGCATGAGTTGCCTCTGGCAGACTAAGTGCAAATTTGTTGGAGCACAGAGGGATCAGTCTACAAGCAAAAACATAAGGTCACCAAAGTCGTTGTTGCTGTATGATTGCGAAACCTGGATAGTGTAAGCCATCCCACCAAAATGAATCATTTTTAAATGGGCTGCTTGATGAAACTGATCAGGATAAGATGACAGGACAGGGTCCCACACATTGAGGCTTACACATTGGTAAGCATTCCATGCATCCACATTCTGCCGATGAAATCACAGTTGAAATGGGCAGGCCACGCCACCAGGATATCAGACGAGCGACTATAAACAAAGATCTTCTGTGGACAGCTCAAGGAGAGAACGCGATCTCAGAAGAAACGCATCAAAGATTTCCTCACGTCATCCTTGAAATACTTCAGGATTGAACTTGAATCATGGAACAATTACACACAGGATCGCTCCACCTAGCAGAGTCTCGTCCGTATTGGAAGTACAGACTTTGATCGGAAGAGAACTGCAGAGGAAGTGCAGAAGCGCGAGCAGAAGAAATCTCAGAATTGTAGCATGTCCTCTTTTGATCAAGCAAACCCAAGCGTCATCTCCAGTCAAGTGTGCCACAGACAGTTCAGAGCACAAATTGACTTCATCAGCTATTCACATACGCACAAAACAAAACAAAACCAGTTGGTAATGTCATGGTCTTCTTCGAACCCGAATGACGAACAAAAGCATGTATGTATGTATGTATGTATGTATGTATGTATGTATGTATGTATGTATGTATGCATGCATGACTTTTAGAGCCGAGTGCAAAAGGCAAACCCTTTTACTAGTGCCCAGGAAGACCCCCAAACAAACGCATAAAAAGTATTTAAAAAAAAGGCAAAAAAGGACAAAATCTTTAAAATATAAGGACAACATTTTTTGATAACCGACAGTATTTTCAGGGACAAAAAGAAATACATTCTCATTTTTGAAGAATGTTAGAGGACTCATCCCACGGCAAAATGACCTCTTAGAATATACAAGAGAGCCCTATGAACCCATTCTGCATTCGTGAGTCCAAATGAGGTCGCGGAACTTAGAATGTTACAATGAGAGTATCACGGATTCAACTGAGAAACTGAAACAGCTTATTCTTGCTGTAATTTCATTTAGATGAACTCCGCAACCCACAACTGTTGATTAATCACCTATCCTGTTTAGAAGCGATCCGCTGATCTTTTCTGTTTATACAGAGATTAAACAACGAGCATCTGGGATTTAAGACGTGTTAACGACATTCCAGCGGTGTAGTAATGACAGGACTGTTTGAAGATGTGTCCGTTGCTGCACATTTCATCGCGCCTTCGGTTACCGTGTTACAGGCATACTGGGATGTATACACACTCATGTGGTTTAAAGAATATTCGTTTTTTTGCAAACATATTAATATACGAAATTAATTGATATAAAAATGAAGCAATAACATATATATATATATATATATATATATATATATATATATATATATATATATATATATATATATATATATATATATATATATATATATATATATATCTGTGTATGGTATGAATCATGTTAAAAGTTTAGATTAATCCCTCAAAATAAGAATCATTTTGAATTTGTTTTTATCTATGTAAATTACTAACCAAAGATTGAATTTGAGAGACGGACAGACATATAGAATTCCAAGCTACCAATGACTTATTGATATTTAATAATTATGAATATATTATTCAAGCATTTCAGGTGTATTTTAATTTTAACTAAAGTCTCTCATCGGTAGTTTGTTTTGAAATAGCTGACTCCAAAATGTATATTTGCTCTAATTTTAGCATTGTTGTCTTTCAAATAATTTTTTTAGATCTTATATATTTATATTACATTGTCCTCGACATATCTGCATTTTCTTAATAATGATAATACACTTTTTATGTATAATTTTAGCAAAGCTTTCGCGAGACTAGCAGTACCCTTCGAAATGGCTATTATTGTCGTCGTCGTCGATTTACTGCTGTTGTTATCGTTTTATGGCCGTTGTTGTCCTTTTATGGCTGCGTTGAGTTGTTGCGCTTAGCACAATCGTATGTAGTTATGGAACTTTGGAATCACCACTCACTTCGAAGGCTTTAGATGCCTATTTTTGAGGCTCCATTTTGCATTCAACTCCATTTCTCCGGCATTGGTTCACCGTTATTTCCAAACGTGACATGTGCATTTATATTGAGGACTAGAGTTAAAAAAACATGTTACAATTGTCTGCATTTCGTGTTTTATACTGATTCATACTATTTCGTTATTGAATGATTTTAAAAACTAGAACGGTCACCGTTGTAGGTTTTAATTAATTTAATAACGAAATATTATGATATTATATAGAATAATTTTTGTTATATATCTGAGTGATATATACCTTCATGTAGAATCATAATCGAAAGTAAGTCGCTAGTTGAAACATTAACAGCGGAATACAGTCATGAATATCCCTTAAATAGTTTTGCCCTGTGCTGGTTGGTTAAGTGTCCAAGGATTTACTTTGATCATGGTCAGGTTCAAATAATTATCTCCTGTTGACAGAGATTTTAATCCCGGTAGTTAATGGATGACAAATTGTTACACTCTTTGTTTAGGCTATCAGAAAGCGTTATTTATGCGACCCAAAGCATACAAACCAGCTCCTTCGCCCAAACAAGATAGCTGTGTAACTCCGACAGGAACCTTTACTCTGCGAGAGTTCGTCTTAGAGAAATGGCAGGTTGGAGGAATTTAGCAGACGTAATCTGATCATTTGCTTTTAACAGAAGGTGATACGTTACCGCGCGTGCCACCAACACATCGTGTCGCAAAGGCGTGACAGTGGTTTACAAGTAAATTGAAACAAATCTCACCTGTAATGCGCTCTAAGTGAAGCCATTTGTCTTTACGTTTGTAAATACAGGCCTGTGATGCAGCATTCTCAGTGATGGAAATTTAACTAGAATAGCATGGGTTAAAAGACACTCTTGTGGGGAACTTAACGATATATCGAAATGATAAATAAAGACTTTCGTACTACCACGGAAGTATGGGCTCATACAGTGAAACTCATGTACATCTCAGATTCGTTAGACTTACTTCCAAATCTCACTGCCCTCAGTGACATTCTTTCTTTATCCGTGTCTTCCTTTTATTAGTGAGTCTTTCTTCTTTTCTTACATATTTACACAGATCTTATGATCCGTTATTTTCAAACAAAGACAAGATGGAGTTTTGCTTTTGGTTTTGTTCTGTTTTTGTTTTTTTGTAGGGATTTATTTTCTGAATTTTTGGTTCGTTTTTGTATGTTCGTTTGTTTGATTGTTTCTGTTTTTTTTTGGGGGGGGGGGTGGAGGGTGGGGGGCGATTTATTTTGCTTATGTCAACAGTCTTAGTTTACTTATGTATAACAGCAAAATGCATTTAGGAAAATTAAGTAATGCAAAACATTTAAATACGGAAATAACAGCAAATATGAAAGTTACAACAGTTGCACGACATTTACTGACTTGTCTTTACACTCCATTTTCTTTCTTGACAAAACTATTATTTATTGAATATAACACAGATGTGTTAATTGATCTGCAAAGAACTTCAGTAACTTTTTCGCAAAAATCTGGTCAGCATAATAGTCTCAACTTTATTTCGTATAAAGAAGAAACTATTACGATAAATACAAAACGAGAAACTATATATATATATATATATATAGAGAGAGAGAGAGAGAGAGAGAGACAGACAGACAGACAGACACAGACAGACAGACAGACAGACCGACAGACAGAGAGAGAGTGATGCGAACTTTTAGTATACGTTTATATTATTCTGAGTATCAATACAATTTTGATCTCTACCAAGAGCAGTCTTTATGATTAGAATATAAAGTTACTAAAAAAAAGTATTTGATTGCTTTAAGGTAAGAAAATAACAATGGTCCAGGATCAACTGGCTCCTCGACAGCATTGGGGGTGGGGATTTGTAGTCATAGTAATTGATGAAGCATGTGAATCTGTATATTTTTTACTTTCTTTTGAGACAAGATGATTTACATTCCGTCTTCAAATACCATAAACCAAATCAGTCCAAATTTTATGGTTAATGGGTAACGTAGTAGAGAGATTAGCAGCATATATGATGTATTGCCAAACGAATTAAGCAAGTATTGAATGATATTATCTTTGACGATCAAACTGGTTTAATAAATGGAAGAATTATTAAATAAAAGGATCCTGTACAATAGAATGCCTATTACAGAGTCATTGCAATTCCAGGTATTTAATTATGTTTCATTGAAATTTATTCATGATGTTTTAACTTCTGGAAATCTACAAGCTAAAAGGGACAGGTTTAAATCTTGTCATTGTGATATCTCATTGGCAGTTTTTATTACAAAATGGCTTTATATCAGAGTTTTACAAAGCTTGCAGGGGTTGTAGAGGGTAATCCATTATCTCCATATTGTTTCTTTTTGTGTGTAGAAATTGTCTATACTACTAAAGAATAAGAAGAATATAAGCGGTATCGAGCTGAAGGAACCATAGTATTTATTCACTGTAAGAGTTTCATCATGATACTTCTGTAATATCGGATGGTTCTTTAAATCTCTGAAGTCCTCTATTGAAGTATGAAACGGCTAGAATCTCTGAAGTCATCCATTGAAGTATGAAACGGCTAGAATCCCTGAAGTCCTCTACTGAAGTATGAAACGGCTAGAATCTCTGAAGTCCTCTACTGAAGTATGAAACGGCTAGAATCTCTGAAGTTCTCTATTGAAGTATGAAACAGCTAGAATCTCTGAAGTCCTCTATTGAAGTATGAAACGGCTAGAATCTCTGAAGTCCTCTATTGAAGTATGAAACGGCTAGACTCTCTGAAGTCCTCTGTTAAAGTGTGAAACGGCTATGCAATGATTTCAAAACTGAAATAAGAGGCCAAAGCATAGAAGGTAAGAATTATTTTCATCACAGGTTCAAATTTTAGTGGGTATTTGAAATTATATTTTTGGGCTTAAAAGTTTTTTTTGTGGATCCATATAAAATAGTAATGAGAAACGTTCAAAATAAAATAGAAATGATATAAATATTCTTTGAAACATTGGACAAAGCAACTCTTAACACGAATTTGTAAAATATCAGTTTTATAATCTTTTATTTGTATCAAGATTTAATCATTTGTTCATCTTTTAGCAAATCCGACCTAAAATTGTATAATTGAATTAAAAGAATTACTTCCCATGTTAATATGGTATTTAAAAATGGATAATTTCTTCAGAAATTTTAATAGTGGCAAGGGATCGTGTGTCAGGGCTTGTTTAAGATAAATGCAATAAGCTGATAACGAACAGCGCAAACCTTGTATCTAACTAGCATGAGCGCTTTCGACTCTTAATCAGTCTTTTTCAAAAGCTAATACAAAACATAGACAAGTCAAACAAATAAAACAGACAAACCATTGTATTTGCAAAACTTTACAGGACGGTTTTTACAGGAATTAAACCTTTACATTTATTAAGTTTCAAATAGTTTATTTGAGCATTCGCAACAAGTTGAATTAAACTAGTTGAAACATAATAAATTTTAAGGTGTAATTCCAGTAGAAACAGTCATATAGAGTTCATTTACAAAACAGACAATTTGTTGATTTGTGTAAACAGGAAATATGTGCGATAAAAACCTATTCATATTATGGGATGTGATTAAAATCTTCAGCACTAATAACAATCAAAATGTTAGCAATTGTTTCTAATATATATATTTCCCCAAAAGAGAATATATTATGGAAACATATTTATGGATGAACTCACTTTTAAAACTTAATAAGTTAACATTTTTCTGTAATAAATGAGTTGAATATATGGCTAACTATATACGTGATGTGCTTACAGATCAGAGAACTATCAATGTTTTTGACAATTCTCGAACTAAATATCATTGCAACACAAATGTTCTGGCTATTCAAGGTATGATCCGATGATCAAAGTCCTCCTGAGAAAGGTTAAAGTTAGATAAAACTTGATATGTCAGACTCTGTGCCTTTTTCGATTAGATTAAATTAGATAAAGGACACAAAGACTTTGGAATCTACGTTTGAAAGCGGATGTTAAACCAACAAGTGAAACAAAATGGAAGGAGATTTTAATTTTGAATAGGAATTGCCAGCCGAAAAATTACATAATAACAAACGAAACCAAATAAATTACAATGGTTTTAATGTTATGTTAGTTATATGAATTTTGACAATGAATTCATTGATGAACAAAATAAAATTATTTGATACTATTTTATTATTTGATGTTATTATTTGATACTAGTATATTTTGTTAGAATTCATCTGATATTATGCTCTATTTATTCTGAGAACTTAATGTGACAAACAAATATTAAAATGATGTGTCCCATTTGATTCGGAATAAAGTGAATATAAATGTTTTACCAAAAGCAGAATTGTTTTAAGTGGAGACACACACACAGAATGAATATATATATATATATATATATATATATATATATATATATATATATATATATATATATATATATATATATATATATATATATATATATATATATATATATACTGATTCAGGTAGAAGACATGGGAGATTAAGTTCTCTGGACACATGTATGATCAATACGAAAATGATTGTCCGGGTGTTTCGAATTATACATAGTATTAACACTAGGAACATCTCTGTTGAATGAGATTACAAGTAATTTATTGGTTGTTGCAACAGATGTTCCAAAGCAAAGAACAAGAACATCTCTACAGTACTTTAACTTGACCAATCGCACAAATGATAAACATTATTACAAAGCTATTGTATTCCTACCGCTTACAAAGTTGTTGTCGTTTTACTTCTTACAAAGTTATTGTCTTCTTACATTCTTACAAAGCTGTTGTCTTCTTACTTCTTACAAAGGTATTGTCTTCTTCTTACAAAGCTATTGTCTTCTTACTTCTTACAAAGTTAGTGTCTCCCTCCCTCTTGCAAAGCTATTGTCTTCCTAACTCTTACAAAGTAAACGTCTTCTTATTCTTGCCAAGCTGTTGTCTTCTTACCTCTTATAAAGTTATTGTCTACTTACTTTTTACAAAGCCATTGTCTACTTACTTCTTACAAAGCTATTGTCTTCTTACTTCTTGCAAAGCTATTGCCTCCCTACCTCTTACAAAGCTTTTGTCTTCCTTCTTTTCACAAAGTTATTACCTTTTTACTTCTTACAAAGCTATTGTCTTCTTACTTCTTACAAAACTATTGTCTTCTTACTTCTTGCAAAGCTATTGTCTCCCTCCCTCTTGCAAATGTATTGTCTCTTACCTCTTACAAAGCTATAGTTTTGTTATTCTTAAAAAAGCTGATGTCTTATTACTTCTTACAAAGCTATTGTCTTCTTAATTTTTACAAAGCTATTGTCTTCTTACTTCTTACAAAACTATTGTCTTCTTACTTCTTACAAAACCTATTGTCTTCTTACTTCTTGCAAAACGATTGTCTTCTTATTTCTTGCAAAGCTATTGCCTCTCTCCCTCTTACAAAGCTATTGTCTTCCTATTTTTCACAAAGTTATTGTCTTTGTACTTCTTACAAACCTATTGTCTTCTCACTTTCTTACAAACCTATTGTCATCTTACATCTTACAAAGCTATTGTCTTCCTATTTTTCACAAAGTTATTGTCTTTTTACTTCTTACAAACCTATTGTCTTCTCACTTTCTTACAAACCTATTGTCTTCTTACCTCTTACAAAGCTATTGTCTTCCTACTTCTTACACAGTTATTTGTCTTCTTACTTATTCTTACCTGCATGATCAGTCTATATATGCGCAAAAAAAGATGACAAACGCCTTTAAATACCTAACATACACTTTTCTCAAATCATCAAATCTTTTCTTTGTTTTTAATTCGGCATCATGCATCCAAGGATAGTTATGATATGTCATTAAACATATGCATTCATATATTTTTAAAAACATGTATACTGTACTTTTATATATAAGGACATATTGGCGTTAAGGTAAACAATAACCATCGATGTATATGATGTCGAATCAAGCAACGATTTTCAGCTATCGCAGGACGCCAGTACTATAATTCTAATGTTCGCAATGCGGCCATTCAGATGCTAAAGGAACGAAGTTGGAAGGCTCTGTTGATCTGAGAGAAAAAAATTGTATAAATGTTACATGTACAGAATTGGTTGGAAGGATGCAATAAAACAGAATGACAATTAAGATGCTTTAATTAAGCTTAATTCACAGTCGATTTTGTCTTCTCTTACGCTACATTAAAGCGTGACCAAAGAAAGAATCTACATTCTAGAAGTATTTTTCTCTCCAAACTTAACATGATATCCATAAGATCCGTACTTGCATTTTTCTTCTGGCGTAGTTCTCTGTGTTTTATGCTCTTCTCTACAGTTTCACATAGGGTTTGAGTCTTAATGAAAAAGAAATCTCCCAGGTTTCCCTCACTGCTTATCCTCGTGATTTCAAACAAACCCTTTATATCATAGATATTTGCTAAGCTATATTTCAATAAACTTTATTTTGGTGTATCTTGATGGGTATAATTTGTGTCATGGAGTATACAGCGTGACATTACTTTAGATGTGTGCTTCTAAAAAAAACTGCTAGCTCTCCTAAGTCATTTTCACTTCCAGAACTTCAGAGGTAAACTGGAAAAATACAACGCTTTAATACTTTTTTTACATTTTGTAATTTATCCTTACGCCTTCAAAAACTGGTATTGTCTAATAGGGCAAAATGAGTTCTCCCTATTTTAATAGCTGCTAAATAACGTTGGAGTATTTTGGACTAGTTCAGGCTAAAGTTGGAGTATTTTGGACTAGTTCAGGCTCAAGTTGGAATATTTTGGACTAATTCAGGCTAAAGTTGGAGTATTTTGGACTAGTTCAGGCTAAAGTTGGAATATTTTGGACTAGTTCAGGCTAAAGGTGGAGTATTTTGAACTAGCTCAGGCTAAAGTTGGAGTATTTTGGACTAGTTCAGGCTAAAGTTGGAGTATTTTGGACTAGTTCAGGCTAAAGTTTTAGCATTTTGGACTAGTTCAGGCTAAAGTTGGAATATTTTGGACTAGTTCAGGCTAAAGTTGGAGTATTTTGGACTAGTTCAGGCTAAAGTTTAAGTATTTTGGACTAGTTCAGGCTAAAGTTTAAGTATTTTGGACTAGTTCAGGCTAAAGTTGGAGTATTTTGGTCTAGTTCAGGCTCATTTTTCGAGCACATATGAGCAGCCAATGTATCAGCTGTCTGGTTTAGAAATTTCAGTCACAGTGCATGAAAGTACCATAGTGGCATGTCAACATTCTTTCCCTTCTGCATACAACTTCATCTCTCTCTCAGAAATACATGATGTAGAGCTCTACTTAAGTAAATGGAAGACCTAATCTTTACTATACGTAACTGTTTAATTATCCAAGTCCCTGTTACCTGTTATTCCATTTTGATTATCAAATTTTATATAGTGACTTTATTTATTTATTTATTTATTTATTTAAAACCATTCTGTTATGGAATAATAACTTCATGCACAAAGTAACGTAATTTCCGCGACAACCTAATTCAAGGGAAGTAATGCACTGTTGATTCTAAAAGTATCATCTGTTGTCATATTCGATTATTTCCCTTGAAAGATAAAGTACACAACTTAAAACAGTTTTTGATTATTGTTTTGGTTCTGTTCTTCGTTTTGCTTGTTCTTATCTGCGATCACAAAAGTTTTTGAGTAATAATTTTTCTTCTTTGTGTTGGAGCTCGGTTTTTAAACAATTCCCAAGTAAATCGGCCATGAAAATCAAACAACTCTTAACCATGAGTTTGAACTTGAGATTTTGTTTGGATCAAACACAAATTACGTTATTTTTTTGCAATTCTTTTTCGATTGGCTGTTAATGGAAGCTCGTAATCAAAGTTTTATTATCTCCGGGCCAACTCTCTGCTTTTTTGGTTCGAACTAATTGTTAATAGTTTAGGAAAGTATCTGTTTTACCCGGCTATCTTATCTACTTGGTCATTTTTTTATTAAAGGTCATTTTTTTTATTAAACTTAACTCTGCAAAATGTATGCTTGTTGAAGCACCGGCCAAGTATCTTTCGACGGGGGAAGGAGGCCTAAGAACATAATTATGTCGTTTTAGCAACAAATATGAACAAGATCATTGTTTTCAATTTATTTGTATTTTGGATGTTTCTTTTATCCAGACCCTGCATCCCCAACCCGAAAATATTATGGTCGGAACCTTCCCTGACCACAGGTACAACACAGACTCTGTGCATATCGTACCTTATTTCCATCCGAAGTCATCGTCTTTATTACAAGACCTTATGTATGTAATAGAGGAAACTCCTGATGATAATTTATTGTCTGTACCGCTCGATGTTTTCCTGACATCCTTACATGTTGTACAACTCTGGCATAGCTCATGAATATGATCAGAAACACCACTGAACATGATTTTTTCATGAATGTTAACACAGGAAATTCCACCTTCTAATGTGTGAAATGATACGGTTTACTAGGGGTTTGAAGTTCACCCTATATTGCCTTTCTCTTTAGCTTTCATCATAAAAAATTATTGAAAAGTGATCTCTAGAAAATTGTATTTAAAGTAATCTCTAGAAAATTATGGAAGCAAATTTTAACATGTTATTTTTTTCCATTAAAGCCAAAAATGTGCTCTAAATTAATATTATTAATCTTCGAAATTTAAAGGACCTAAAAAGATATAAAATCTCTCTCTCTCTCTCTCTCTCTCTCTCTCTCTCTCTCTCTCTCTCTCTCTCAGTAATCTCGATCTTACCTCACGTTGGTTCATTTTTTGTTTCTTGTGCCAATTTAATGTTATGTTTCATTGTTCATATATAGCATACAACGATACATACAAACAATTCTTAATGTCTACTTTTCATGGTTTTTGTTAATGATTTGACTGCGAACCTCTCTCTCTCTCTCATGCAATTCTGTTCGACCAGATACAGAAAACAGCTTCTAACGTCAATAATGAATATTCTCTATGGTAATGTCAATTTGTAGGTTACCAGAATTTAGAATGTACGAAAGCTCTGCCGACAAAAGTCGCCATCATACAAAAACATATGATATTGTTCTACAAATGATACATGGTAAACCAGAAGATTTGGAAGGAGTTCTAAATTATCCCTCCATCCACTGCTAAATCGATTCTTTGCAGTGCACCAATGATCTTGTATTCGTCTGTCAGGTATTCCTCAAACAGAAATAGATTTCGAAAGATAACTTTGAATCTAACAGTAGCCATCACGTTTCTGGATTTTGTTTAAAGCCTGGCTGTCACGTACAATTTGTATCATGAATGGCCTTAGTGGTGGTGTGAGGAAGGGGAAAAATATGTAACCGTTTTGTTGTCTATGCATAATTGAAAAGTGTTAAGTATCAGATGCAGAGTCTATCAATGCATGTAACTACCCTATAAACCTGAACGAGGATGTGACTCCAAATTATGCCGTTAGACTCAGTGATTCGCTTTTATTTCTATAACAACGAAAAAAATTAAAAAATGTACTAGTAGCGTCATCCATAGCTTCGAATATACTTCAAACCGTATTAATTTCAACTCTGGTAATCGCGTTAATATGGCTTCTGATGTTTACTGTATGGCCTGCTCCTTCAAGTGCAAACCTCATATGGGAAAACTACACAATAAAAGAGTGCACATAGGATGACGACTTCTATTATTATCCAGACTCCTAGTTTAGCAGGAAAATGTTTGGACTCAGAAGGATTTGGATGAATAACTTTGGGTTATACCCAATCTGCACGCTCCCGAGACAATAACACACGTGTCGTTTGTGTAAAACGATACGGTCTTTAGGCTTGGTGAACGGGATGATACGCCGTGTAACGAATTTGTTACCCCTTAAAAGCCCGGTCTTTTTCGGCGTGCACCTTTATGGGAAGCAGACGCTCCTTCTGCTTGTTATTTTCATTTCATCATACATATTTGTTACTGTATGTTTCAATTGGTTTGGCTTTTTCTTCTTACTCCTAAGACTAATTGAAGATCTTATAAGCTAATTACTTCTATCATTACAAATTAGATTAGTGATTAGTAGTTTTATGTCATTAAACTTTGTAGAATGGCTACGTCCACGATCTGCACCTCCTGTTGCCAGTAGTGGAAATTGGAATAACTAGCTTTTCTACCAAAATCAACATCAGAAATATTTGGATGGAGTGATACAGAGAAAACAATGTGGAAGTGATGGGTTATCAGAGTTAACTCTGTGGCATGCTGAAGTAAGCAAAGCAAAATGTAACCATGCCAACAGTGTCACGATACCATTATGGTTCAGTACAAGAATGTCTTCATACTTGGAAAAAGAAACTTGGGAATGATACGGCCAAGAGTATCTCAGTCAAGAAGTCACTATGATGAACGCTGTGACAGTATGTGACAGTTTTGGAGCACAATTACATTTTAAAATTGAACAAGATATAAAAAGAGATATTGATCCACAGATAAATTTTAATTTCAGCACTGACAATTTGTACACGCAGATATGCATAATGACGTTTGAAATACTTGTAAATATAAAACAGTTCAATCTTTCTGACATCGGTTATCGCCCTGACACAAATAAATATGCAAAATCACGCACTGAGTAATTCGTTTCCAACATTGTTGTCTCCTGTCTACAATATACCCTACGACAATGCATGACAATTCTGGAACACCTGTACATTTTAATTTGATGTACTCTAGTCTCGTGAAAAGATACAAGAAGATTCCTGGAAGACGTGTAAATTTAAGCTGTGTTCATCACTCTCTGGTATAGGGAAAATGACCAAATAACAAGAACACTTGTAAATTTAAATTGCGTGCATAACTATTTCATATAGGGATAACGACAAGATGACTGGAACACTTGTAAATGTAAACTGTGTGAATCACAATCTCGTATAGGGATAACGACAAGATGACTGGAACACTTGTAAATGTAAACTGTGTGCATCACAATCTCGTATAGGGATAACGACAAGATGACTGGAACACTTGTAAATGTAAACTGTGTGAATCACAATCTCGTATAGGGATAACGACAAGATGACTGGAACATATGTAAATGTAAACTGTGTGCATCACAATCTCGTATAGGGATAACGACAAGATGACTGGAACACATGTAAATGAAAACGGTGTGCATCACAATCTCATACAGAGATAAAGATAGGATTACTGAAACAATTGTAAATTTTGAAATAGCACGAGCCTCAAACATGAACTGTAAATGATCACACCGAAAGCAATACATATCTTGTCTAGAACAACTGGTGGGCTAGTACCTAGAACGGTATTGTAGCGGAGCAGATTCAGACATGGATGTAAAGCGTCAGTCTGTGCAAAAGCACAACACAAAATAATGTCATTTTTCCCTTCACAACATAAACTAGCCGGAAAATATATGATGCAATGCTAATATTCAAATAAATCAGTCATGAAGACTTCGAAGATTGAATACTAATTCCAAAACAAGCAAGAAAAAATATTGACTCCTTGAACACGCATTTGAGAAGAAGAAAAAATACAAAATTTTAAATGAGTATGGATTTTATGACATTAACAATCGAGATCCACAATTTTGTACTCCAAAGTAAAGATAGACATAACGAAAGTAACAGAACTTCTCGTTACAATTATGATATTTGGACTTAGCTATGGTTTACAAACTTGAAATGGTTTGTTGTCTTTTTCAAATAGAGTTTGATGCTGCTAGATGCGTGTGTGTATGTGTCATTGCCAAAAAGAAATACTATTTTATTATAGATAGTGCGTCTTTGACTCTTTCTGATGTTTTGAAAATTCGTGCCATAAGCAGGGCGTTGACTGAATACCATGAATCTGATAAAAAGGTCTATATATCATGCACTTTCTTTACCAATTTCAACATACAAATTTTTACAATATGGTTTATAATCCTAACTTTTTATTTCAATGACATAATAATGCAAAGCATCCGTGTGTAACTCAAAATTGTGATGGAGCATGGATAAATCTTTACATGTTAACCAATGCGTGCAGTGAAGTCTCATCTTCAAAAAAATATCTGACAAGCCTTTTGTATCTTCAATTATGACGAACACGAAATTGTGATGCTGGTATTGTTTTACAGATATTTATTTTAATACCAACGGATAATCCTAATGTCAGTACAATAGAAAAATGTAATGGAAGTTACATTCTGGCATCAACCAAATCCTTTTTGTGTTTATCGATTTTCTTTTGTAATTCATCAATTTTAATGCCAATCAACGTGTTCAATTCAAATTTCAATGTCTCTCCATTGGCTCTGCTAGATTTATAATACTGATTTTGTTGAAGTCTAAGTAACTAATAATTCTTGGATTTTTGACCGAGTCTGTTGCAATCCAGCTCTCTTCCTTTGCAAAGCCGTTCATTTATCTAGTCATAATGCTTGTCTAAAAGACCGATGCTTTGTATGTAGCCGTTCATTTATCTAGTCATAATGGTTGTCTAAAAGACCGATGCTTTGTATGTAGCCGTTCATTTATCTAGTCATAATGCTTGTCTAAAAGACCGATGCTTTGTATGTAGCCTTTCATTTATCTAGTCATAATGGTTGTCTAAAAAGACCGATGCTTTGTATGTAGCCGTTCATTTATCTAGTCATAATGCTTGTCTAAAAAGACCGATGCTTTGTATGTAGCCGTTCATTTATCTAGTCATAATGCTTGTCTAAAAGACCGATGCTTTGTATGTAGCCGTTCATTTATCTAGTCATAATGCTTGTCTAAAAGACCGATGCTTTGTATGTAGCCGTTCATTTATCTAGTCATAATGCTTGTCTAAAAAGACCGATGCTTTGTATGTAGCCGTTCATTTATCTAGTCATAATGCTTGTCTAAAAAGACCGATGCTTTGTATGTAGCCGTTCATTTATCTAGTCATAATGGTTGTCTAAAAAGACCGATGCTTTGTATGTAGCCGTTCATTTATCTAGTCATAATGCTTGTCTAAAAAGACCGATGCTTTGTATGTAGCCGTTCATTTATCTAGTCATAATGCTTGTCTAAAAGACCGATGCTTTGTATGTAGCCGTTCATTTATCTAGTCATAATGCTTGTCTAAAAAGACCGATGCTTTGTATGTAGCCTTTCATTTATCTAGTCATAATGCTTGTCTAAAAAGACCGATGCTTTGTATGTAGCCGTTCTTTTATCTAGTCATAATGATTGTCTAAAAAGACCGATGCTTTGTATGTAGCCGTTCATTTATCTAGTCATAATGGTTGTCTAAAAAGACCGATGCTTTGTATGTAGCCGTTCATTTATCTAGTCATAATGCTTGTCTAAAAAGACCGACGCTTTGTATGTAGCCTTTCATTTATCTAGTCATAATGCTTGTCTAAAAAGACCGATGCTTTGTATGTAGCCGTTCTTTTATCTAGTCATAATGGTTGTCTGAAAAGACAGATGCTTTGTATGTAGCCGTTCATTTATCTAGTCATAATGGTTGTCTAAAAAGACCGACGCTTTGTATGTAGCCGTTCATTTATCTAGTCATAATGGTTGTCTAAAAAGACCGATGCTTTGTATGTAGCCGTTCATTTATCTAGTCATAATGGTTGTCTAAAAAGACCGATGCTTTGTATGTAGCCGTTCATTTATCTAGTCATAATGCTTGTCTAAAAAGACCGATGCTTTGTATGTAGCCGTTCTTTTATCTAGTCATAATGGTTGTCTGAAAAGACAGATGCTTTGTATGTAGCCGTTCATTTATCTAGTCATAATGGTTGTCTAAAAAGACCGACGCTTTGTATGTAGCCGTTCATTTATCTAGTCATAATGGTTGTCTAAAAAGACCGATGCTTTGTATGTAGCCGTTCATTTATCTAGTCATAATGGTTGTCTAAAAAGACCGATGCTTTGTATGTAGCCGCTTATGAGAAGCATTTATATAGGAAATGTTAGCCATTTTTTAAAATTACTATATTGTAAGATTTTCTTGCGTTCATGTGCGTCTTTACTTCAATTTTTCGCTTCCTCTATGACTTATATTACTGTAATCATTGTTCCTCGTTGTTTTCGGTTTTTGTTTTTGTTGGGGCTTTTGGCGGGGGGAGGTGTCTTTGTTTCTCACTTCCTTGCATCTCTTGTACTAGTGGATGATTAAAAAATTTCATGATTTTTGTTTCCAAAAATCGTTTTACCTATCATGGCATCGATATTGCTCAGCCTAGTAATAACTCATGTTACTCTTTCGTCTTATTTTTAAAAAAATTCCAAATAAAATAATCAATATATAATGCATCCTTTTCGTGTACTAATACTAGTAAACGTTAAAGAGACGACTACACATGTAACAATGCCTGATAAACACGATACAGATGCAGAAATAAATATACCAATTGAACCTGTTTTAATTCCCTCATCTCGCCATTTGCATACCACTCCACTGTTCTTACTTATACCTTAATAGTATTCAATATATATATATATATATATATATATATATATATATATATATATATATATATATATATATATATATATATATATATATATATATATATATATATATATATATATATATATCATCATATATATATATATATCATCAAGTCATATTTATTTCTTCAGTCTCTTGCAGACTTTGACGTTTTCAACTGCGGACTTTTCACTCGAGTGTCTAAACATACCATAAGTTTTATTTAATAACAACTTTGTCGGGTAATATTCACAGCTACCAGGTAGCGTGTTGTGAACAGACAACGTAAAAATGAAATAATTTGCGTCATAACTTTAATACCCAATGTGGTCGATGGGTCAATTGTTAACTTAAATATCTTTTGAAAAATATTCCATGTTTTCCTTTTCATAAAGTAGGTTGTATAGAAATGTACTTTTATTTGTATGCTGTTCATTATGGTGTCTCCCTACATGTGCTAGAGCGTGTATACATTTACTCAGTGTAATTATATTGTAAATGGTTGATTACTCCGTGTTTAATCTGGCTGACGCGGGGAGGTTCCAGTTTAGAGCATTCACTGAATCAATGTTCATTGTTTTCCAGATTATATAGCAGTCGTTTTTTGATAAACTGAAATACTTGCGGAGAAAGTTTGAACGTATCGTAACATTTATAATTATATTCCCAATTTTAAGGAATGATGACTACTGTATTTGCCTACAATCCCGGAAATTTGTACCCCATAATAACCACTGCAACCCATAGCGTTTTATAAAAAAAAAAGAAACAACAAGGATATAAAAAGTGCACACAATTTACACAATTGATTCATCAGTGTATAGTTTCTAACCAGCTTTCTTCTATAGTAACTTTGTCCAACACATTCTTTCAATAAAGTGTTCGCCTACATTCTGGGCAGTTTGTACCCACCCCTACCCCTACCCCCACCCCACCCCTCAGCAATTTTAAGAATGAAAAACAACAATGATATAGAAAGTGCACGAAAATTAGTCATTTCACCCATCAATGTATAATTTCTAACCTGATTGTCACCAGGGGACCCAAACAGTGTCGACTTGTTCTCGTTTCAAACAAAAGCAAGCTGTTGATGTAAACAGTCACTGCCCTTTTCCGGTTCATAGAACAGTCTATTTAAATTAAAAGTTGTGTCGTCAGCAAACAGTATTTTTGTAGTACCCAGGTTAATATTTTTCTTAAAAAAAGAAACAAAATAAAAAGTAAAATTCTTGTATAAGCGTGTTAAAAGGGATGTCATTCAAAAAGTTATTTAGAAATATATGGAATTATTCAGAACCTGTCGAAGAGGCGAGCTATATCACATTGCTGTCTGATTAAATAGACTCGTCGATATGAATATGGCGCGCGTGTTAGTAAAAAAAATATCCTGTTAGGACTAAAATGCGAACAAGATTGCAGTGTTAGCGATCCCGTGGAGGCGATCAGTTTAGAAATTATAAATTAATGACTGAAATAAATAAGTTTTGTTCATTTTTTATCTTTGATGCTAATAGTTTATTTTAATCAATGATGTGGTACACATGCCGGTTTATGGGTGATAGCAGGTGAATACTATAGTATACTCACACCATCTCGTTTGTTTGAACCCCCTTCCATCGATTTTAAAAACGTAAAGCAACAAGGATATGAAAAATGCACAGAACTTAGTCATTTCCTTCATTGATTTATAATTTCTACCTTAATTGTCGTCAAGGAGTTCCTTGCAATGTCAAATTGTTGGCGTTTGAACGCTAACTGAACCTCTTGATGTAAACAAGCAGTCCAGCTGCTGGTTGTCATAGTATAGTGGGGCTGTTTACGGACAGTGGGAAAATACATTACAGACCCTTTGGGCACGATTACGGACAAGCCTTTTCAGCACACCCTGGGCACGTTTACGGGCAAGATTTATATGGGGCTGTTTAAGGACAAGGGAAAGTTTGGTTGAATAGGAATGGAGCAGGTAAGGTGACGTCACGGTACTGAAGATTGGTCACAATGTAGCAAGGGGCCAAACTCAAGCTTCTAAAGATTAGGCGCAATACAAAGTCCTCATTATTATTATTATTAGTATTATTATCTCCTTTAACATGTCCTTTGACTTTCTCAAGTTGTTGATTTCCATCTTGACTCGATGGGGACAATAAGAGTAAAAAATTGTCACCAAGTTTGACCAGCATTTCTTCAATCATGCCCAAATTATACACAACGTTTTGTAGCTTCTTCGTTTTCTCAAGGTGGTTACTTGCCATCTTGATTTATTCAGTGTTGAATGGCGCGAAATGATTGATTGATTGCTTGGATTTAAGTGGCGTGCGCACAATTGTGCATGTGCCACCGATTTATTCCTGCACAGGAGAATACTAATTGTTCCTGGGGAAAGAACTCAGAGCCCCATCCCCCAAGCGATTATGCACTCAAAGAGTGCTGTTAATTGAGCCGTCAGATAACGAAACATAATGCTTCATGCTGCCTGAGTGATAGGTATTCATGAGTGGGAGTAGACCCAGCACACACTCATGTTCGAGTCGTCTGTACCTATTTCGTGGATGAGTGGGAATAGAACCACCACTCAATCATTCTTGTTAATGGGTAGGTATTTATGCGCGCATTGCACGCTTTTTGTTGTCCGACTGAGGCATGGGAGGAAGTGGGCAGGAAGGCAGTCGCCATCCAAAGGAGGGTGTACATTGACTCCGGAGTACTGGCCTAACGCTTTCGTCTTGTACGAATTTTGGGTCTTTATTTTCGAAAAGTTCTAAAAATGTACTGAATTTGGAAAGAGTACTCTGTGCTGTTTTGTATTTGTTATTGAGAGAGAAGCTGATGAGTGGGGAGATTGTTAAAGGGTGGTAGGAGTAGGATGGGTGAGAGAAAGAGAAATTTAAAAGCAAAATAAGTTAAGGGTATACTTATTTAATGTTTTAGGAATGATTTAGGAAGTCAGACATCTTTGCTGAGTGTTCAGATCTCGTGAGACGTGTCAAAGGCGCCCGTCTTTTGGTTTGAGCTTTATATGGTACGTAATGGATTAGGGGTGGGTAACATATTTTTTAAAGAGGGAGTATGTTTGTTTAATAATTTAGGAATAATTTAGGAAGACGGGCTTCTGGGTGTTCAGTTCCCTTGTGAGACATGTCAAACATCTTGTAGGATTACGATTAAGGTTTATGTATGATCTGCTTCCTCCTTGGCAGGGTTGCTTGGTGTGGTTATATTTTCTCTTTTAGTCTAGTTATGTCTAGGAAGTTTAGGATGTTTTTGAATGCTGAATTTATATTTGGGTTGTTCTTATTTAGGCTTACTGGGTAGGTGTAAGGAGATGCAATTTCTGTTTGAGCTTTTTGGAATTTCGCTCTAGCTAACTGATATTTGGTGCGATTATTGAATACGTGTTGCAGGTCTTCAATGGTCTTATTGAATACGTGTTGCAGGTCTTCAATGGTCTTATTGAATACGTGTTGCAGGTCTTCAATGGTCTTATTGAATACGTGTTGCAGGTCTTCAATGGTCTTGCGATGATAACAGTTTATATTAGCAGGTTTAGGTCCTAGATGTTTACCAAAACTTCCTGCTAGTTTTGTTTTGCCTGTCATCTTTTGGTCCAAGCTGTTTACTTTAGATGGTTTGATGGACTTGTTGACTTTTTTAAAGATGGAGTGTAGTTTTCTGCCTTTGGGGGTGGAATTCCAGTGTTCCTGCCATTTTTGGTTGATATAGATTTTTGTAAAGAGTTGGGCTTCTGTGATACTATATTTAAGTGAGACCGGATTAGGATCTCCTAGCTTGTTTTTGGCGACTTGATCAGCTAGGTCATTACCAGGGATTCCTATATGCGAAGGTGTCCACATAAATTCAATTAACTGATTACCTGTAGATACTTCGTATGCATATAGTAAGTCCTAGCAAGGAACCGCTCTCTTGATTTAGTGTTGTAGTATTTAACTGATTTTGACGAAACCAGGGTATGTGTCATTTATGTCCATTGCAATGATGGTTTTATGTTTAGACTCTTGTTCCAATTTGTTCCCATAATCAGTGGTTTTGATGTTAATCCTTGGATTAGAGTTTATCTTGGAGGATTGGGGTTCAGTGAATTTTTCTTGTTGATAGAGTATTGGCAGTTCTTCCCCGAGTTCTAAAATTTGCTTACCACCTGGTAGTTTTTTGGAACTAGTTTTGTCACATTTGCTAATGACGATTGTTTGTCAGGTCTTCTCAGTTTTATTGGTAGATCTCCAATGAGGATTTGGAGTTTGTCCAGTGAGGTTGAGGGTAATGTACCAGTGCAGACAATAATGCTTTTCTTTGGATAGCACCCAGTTTGTTCATAAGTGGTTGTTTTGCTGAGTTATAAACTTGACATCCATAATCTAGTTTCGATCTTATGCTGTATAGTTGGTTAGTATTGTTTTTTGGTTGGATCCCCATGTGGTCCCTTTAAGATTTCTTAAGAGATTTATGTATTTACTGCAATTTTGAATTAATTGTTCTATCTGATGTTTCCAGGTTAGATGGTTATCAAAGTACATTCCTAGGAATCTTACAACCTTAACATATTTGATTATTTGATTTTGTACATAGAGGTTGGGGTATACTAGTTGATTGTTACATTTAGGGGTGAAAATAATTGCAACAGTTTTTTCATGAGTGATCCTTAGACCCTATTTGTCCACCCTTCTCCCTATGTTATCTAAGCTTTTCTAGATTTCCATGACAATTTAGTTACTAGCAGGGTTTCCTGCCCTCCAGATGCCGCTGTCATTAGCGAATTGGGAGAAGTTAACTTTTTGGGTTGCTAAATTAAGGTCTATGTCGTTGATCATATTATTTAATAGCGTAGGGCTGCGTACGCTCCCTTGCGGAGTGTCATTTTCCTAGGGGGTATTCTTTCGAGGTAGTGTTTCCTACTCTAGTGCTTATTCTACGACCTGTTAGGAAGTTTTCAATCCAGTTAAACATGCGTTCAGTAATTCCGAAGTTTTGCAATCAATCTTTTTGTCCAGACGAGGTCACACGCTTTTTCTAGATCAAGGAAGACAGCTATAAGGTTTATGTCTGATTTTCTTTTAGATTTGAATGCTAGTTTAATATCCACTTCTAGTCTTAATAGTTGGTCTGTGGTGGAACGCTTGCTACAAAAGCCACATTGGTTTTCCGATAGTAGGTTGTAGCTTTCGAGATGGTGCTTTAATCTATTGGCTAAGATAGTTTCCATTAGTTTACAGATGTTATTAGTGAGGGAGATAGGACAATATGAATTCATGTTATTAGGGTCTTTACCTGGTTTAGGGATTGGTATGACAATGGCTTGTTTCCAGCTATTGGGTAACTTACACTCTACCATATTAGTAGTGAAGGGGGTCACCCTAGCCTCAAGGGGAATTAGCATTACAGAACCCCCCTGGGTCACTCTAGCCTCAATGGAAATTTAACATGGGGAAAAATCATGGGTCACTCTAGCCTCAAGGGGAATTTAACATGGGAAAAAAGTCTTGGGTCACTCTAGCCTCAAGGGGAATTGAACATGGGAAAGTCTTGGGTCACTCTAACCTCAAGGGGAATTGAAAATGGAACAGGGTCGGGACCCTATTTTAATATGGTCCCGACCTGATGGGTCTATGAAAAGGGAACAGGCGAAAATTGAAACAGGGAGGGGTCTCTATTTTTTTTTAAAAATAAAAAATAAAAATAAAAAAGGGGTAGGCAATTGAAAGTCTATCTCTTTTCGAGAGATGTGAGTGGCCCTGAAAAGGGCCTTTGGTTTTCTTCTTCTTCTAATTTCTTCTATTTCTCCACCAGCTTCTTATTTTCTGTCCTACACTTTTTCTCTTCTTTTCTTTCTTTTCTTCCTCCTTTTTCTTCTTTTTCTCTTCTTTCTGCTTCTCCTCCTCTTCTTTCTTCCTCTTCTCATTTTCTTCTTCTTTTACAATTTTTTCGTTCCATTCTCTCATCCTTATCCTTTCCTCTTCATCCTCCTTCTCCTCCTTTATTTCTTTCATCAGAGCACTGATCATGTCCTTTACTTTTCTTAAATTGTTGATCTCCATCTTCACTCGATGGGGACTATAAGAATAGTGATCCTCGTTTAGCCTCACTAACATTTGCTCCATCATACCCAAATTGTCCAGGACGTCTTGCAATGTTTTCATTTTATCAAGTTGGTTTGAAGCCATCTTCTTTTTTATTCTCTGTAGAATGGTTTGAACGACGAATACTGTGGGTTCTTATACGAAAAGCGCGGACGTGATGGAAAACATCTCCCTAAAGCCCAAAAGTTATATTACCTAGATTATCACTTAAAACGCGCGGACGTGAAGGAAAACATCCCCTACTTTTCTCATTTCATATAATATGCTATCCACATACGTGAAACAGCAATAAACAAACCCCAAATCTACTATCCACACACGCAAAGCATTAAAGTCAAACCCAATAATCTACTATCCACACAAACGTACTTGAGCGCTTACAAACACACACACACACACACACACACACACACACAAGAAAAAAGAGTCAGTGTTTATATTCACGCTACTCTACATACACACATTGGCAAATCGATTACTATTACTTTTCTAGAGTATTGGGTAGCCCTGAAAAGGGCTGTTTGTTTTTATTTTAACTCCATGACACCTGGTTAATGATGGCACCTTCCAGGCCTGGCACCAGACACACATCTTCTTCCCCAGTCTCCTTTCACTCTTTTTGGGGGGAGAGCAGAGGCGGGATAAGTGGCTTCAGAATCCCAATCTTCTGTCTCTGGGATTCTGAAATTTCCTCTCTCCTTTTCTTCCTCTTCTTTGTTTCTTCTCTCCTCCTCTTCTTTGTTTCATCTCTCCTCCTCTTTCATTCTTCCCTCTTCTACTAGGGCCTCTGCAACCAGCTCATTCACTATACGCCTGGCATATTCCAGGTGTACATGAAGTTCAAGCAGTTTTGCTAGTCTGGTGTTCATTCTCTTGATCAATCAACAAGGGTAGCTAGACTACCGAGCGAGTTTCAATTTATACTAAAAGCGCGGACGTGAAGGAAAACATCCCCCTAAAACAAAAGTTATATTACCTAGACCATGACCAAACAACGCGCGGACCTAAAAGAAACACTCACTCACTTTTTTATACTACCCATTACTAATTTAAAAATTTTCATTAATCACTTCAATATACTATTCACATACGCAAAGCAATCAAATCAAACCCCAAATCTACTCTCCACGCACGTCAAACAGAAAAAAAACATGATCATTATCTACTATCCACACAAACACATACACTCACACCACAAAAGAGTCAGTGTTTATATTCACACTATTATACATACAAACATTGGCAAATCGATTGTTATTTCTTTTCTAGAGTACTGGGTAGCCCTGAAAAGGTCTGTTTTTTTGTTTGCTATGGCAATCTTTTAGTTTCTAAGAATGCGACGTCCTCTGAGGGTAGACTTTCTGACGATAGGTCTGCTTCTTCGGAAAGAGAAGAAGAACTCTTTGGTGTCGATACGACAATCGACAAAGCCTCTGTCAGGTTCAGGTTGCTGCTGCTGCTGCTGCTGCTGTTGTTGTTGCTGTTGCTGCTGTCTCTGAAGTCTGTACTTCTCTGTCCATTCTTCTTTCTCCCTGTTCATTTCTTCTCTGAAGAGCTCTTCTATTAGGTCTTCAGTGACTTTTAACATTCTCACATTCTCTATCTCTTCTGGCTTCGGTATCAGACTGTGTCTGACCCTATGCAAATTCACGTAGGCCTCGTTTAGCCTAGCTAGTTTGAAGCACATCTTCGTAGGAGGATGAGTCGACAATGGATAGTTTGACTGGAAACTACCGCGGTTCTTAAAGTCAAAGCGCGGACGTGTAGGAAAACATCCCTACACAGTTTTCGAGCCGCAACGTTCAATGAGTGTCATGAGAGGGATAGTAAGAAGTCAAAGAGCATGAATCAAAATTCTTATAGCCAAACAAAAGACAAAGGCATTTTTTTTTCAAAACACAACATTTTTTATTCAAAATCACTTAACACTAACAAACAACTATAAGATTTTTTAACAATAATTCAACAATATAACATTTTTTTCAATTACCAAACATTTTTTCAACTAACACTCTACTTTAAACAGGGCTGACAACGTTGTGAATGAAATTGTGATTTCCACTGTTGGAAGTCATTAGGCCATTGATGGACACTACGTTTCCTAGCTTGAGACAAAAGATAAGCATAATGGTCACAAAACCATTGATCTATTTTCACATCGTTTCTAGAAGAAGAACGAGGATCGAAATGAGTCACTAAATGTTCTAAGGAATAGCCCAGGCTGCGATGATGCAGAAAATACACACAATATTGTCCACACACCAAGGAATCTGTGCCTTGTAATTTCACATTATTGAATCGGGTGGTCTGAGCATTTCTTCTCATAAAATCAATGATATCGTCTTCCAGAGGGGGCAATTCGTACGAATCGAAATATTCCACACATCCTTCTTGAGGAAAGTAGACGGCTACCCAGTGGGTTCCTGGGAGATGACTGTCGTCCGTGTTGATCACATAAGCTAGATGGTCTTGAGGTTTGCGATGAGGGAGTTCATCTTTAGCACAGACGACAGGATTCCAAGAAGCCGTGTACGAACTGTGGTTCAAAAGGTAATAAAGTTCCCAGGTATCCATGTTTTGTGTGGTTTTTTCTTCTTCACAGGTAATAATAAGTCATCAATTCGATCCTGACTTTTTGCTTGAAAATGTCTGACAAATAACCGTTTCTTCGTTTCGTCTCCCCACTCTGATTCAGGAGAGCTTCGATACGATGGATCTCTTGCGTGGTTAATGGTGGACAAGAATGTTCACGCAAGTCTTTATACCACTTGTGCAACACGACTTCGTCCGAGATGAGACTCCAAGCTTCGTCCAGATACTCGTCCAATTTTTCTTCTTGACTTAACATCAGGCATTTATCGTGTTGAATTTGACTGGGATGATCGTTTTGACATCCATAGCAATCTTTCTTGATCAATTCCGTCATTTTTTCCACCAAGTGTTTGGCAAAACAGGAGACTAAATGGGCTTCTTGTTCTGGCCATCTCGACTTCATCATGATAACTTCTTCTTCCACGGTCTCCTCACATTCCATGTCTAAAGTTTCTCCACTAGGTAAAGAGGGATAACAGTCTTCCATGGTTTCTAATAATCTAGAATGACTTATCTCAAACTTGATTTCTATGGTATTATCAAATTCTGCATACAGGATGACGTTCACCGTTACATTAGGCTCTCGGTCTTTAAACTGAATTTCCACACGAATCTGGCCTGATTTTATAGGGTGGAAATGTCCTTCGTGGCTGCCTTGGTCTGGAGTGAAATCAAAAGCCCACAAAGCGTAGCCTCCTGCATAATCGTCGTACGTAATACCGTGACTGGTGTTGGTTCCTAACTGTCCCGTGGCTTCGTACAGGGACAAGTACGATCTCAAATAATTCCCGTCACCAAATTTAGGCTCGAAAGGTCGGGTACAGAAGGTCTTGCCATCGCGACTGACTTCAATCTTGGACACGCCAAAGTTTCGAAAGTTGAAAGGATTTTTATCGATAGCTCCGTTGAAGGCTGTATTCTCGACGATGCCAAGAATCAAACGTTTGGGTAGCTGTCCTTGGAACAGATGATCTTCGATCATTGATTGCTGTCCAGCGGGAATGGTGAACGTTTTCACTTCCACTCGTCGTATCGGATACTTGGCGGTCGTTCTGCTCAACGTCTGACTGATGTCGTTACCCATTTTAGGTAACACTTCCACACGTCGCACGTAGAGTCTGGCTTCTTGGATGACAGTTTTGTAATCGTTAGTATTAAACAACAGATGGAAAGCGGCACTGCTATGATTCAGTCTCAGGCGGACATCCACTCCGTTCAGCAAATACTTTTCTTGCAACCACCTGTCCAAATGTAAACGATCCATCAGTTCTAAGCTACGACTTAGTGCAATTTTCTTTCTTCGTTCTATAAATCCCGATAAATTTTGAGTATCCCCATCAATTGTAGTGCTGTCGAACTTTGCACCTAATGCGTCAGGCTTCCATACCACGCAAGCATCCAGATGAGTGTTTTTGGCTTCTTTTCCGTACGTCAAGAGATTTTCCAGGTACGCTCGGTAAGGGTAAGTATCCATGCTGCTGCTGACCAGTTTGTTATTCAAATACAAGTCCACTCCACTGAACAAGGAATGCATGAAATTGTTGACGGGAGCTCCTCTGGACGTATTAATGAGAGGGTCACCGTCCGCTTCGGTTACTTTGACTTTCAAGTACAGGTAACTGCTATTCAGATCGATGTAATCTTCGGGCTGTCCTTTGATTTCAAACTCGATGGGAGCGGAATCCGTCAAAGAGGAGACGGGATGAAATTCCACCCATTGGGATTCTTGCATGGTCATCATGGTGGGGGGCATGGCAAACATATCCAGTTCCGACTTGGAACAAGCGCAAGACTCTCGGTGCATCATTTTATTCTGTTTCTCAATACTTTAATAATCGAAAACGTCTAAGTCTCGAACGGTTCTTCTTTTCTTTGTCTTTCTAGTTTTAGACGTGTGAAGTCTGGTGAAAGGGTGTTTTCTTCGTCGTCTCTTTCTACCTTGTCCTTGCTGTGGCGTCAGGGAAGTAGGAATGCCTGACTCGGTAGCGTGCAGGGTATTTATAGGTGTTTCTCGTCGGCCTAAAATGTTTTTACCCGTTTGCAACAAGACATTTTTGCCTGCCCTCAAGAAGGCTTCTTTAGGGATTTGTTTGTCGATGATGACATTTTGGAGAAATTCTTTGCCTTGCGTCAATGCCGCATCTTTCAAGGCGTGCAATCCGCGTGTCACCATCAGTTTCAACACCGGGGCCACCGAACGAAAGGCCGATTTTAACATATCTCATAAACCGTGTCCTCGCTGTCGAGCAACCCCTCGGTACACTGGATACATGACTTACGAGTCGTGAGAGAACCGTTTTCGAAAATGGAGTTTCACCGTGACTTTTCCTTTGGTGAATGGAATATTTTGTCCCAGATCTCCTTTTATAGCAATGTTGACCGTGTCCAAATAAGACTTACTGACGGGCAAATAATGAGGATGTACAAATTCGCGGTGGACGTGATAAGTGTTTCCACCTTCCTCGTCAGCGGCCGTGGCAGAATCCACTTTGAAAGGAATGACACGCAGTAACGGTACGGAGGTGTGTCCCACCACGTTATACTCCAGCACATCGGAGTACACAAACATCAAATTCAGTCCTCGGTTCAGTTCTACCGGGGCACGAAATAACTTGCTAAAAGACTCGTTGTCGTAAACGACTGTCAATTCGTTTTTCTTGAGCATGACCATTCTCATGTCCATGTCTCCGCCCAACACGTCAAACAATTCAGGACAAAATAAAATGGACACGATTCTACGCCCCTCAGGAAATTTCATCAGGAAGCGACGAGCTGTTTTGTGGTACTCCAGTGTGACACTTTTATTGACACTCTCCAAAGCTTTCAGAAACACGACATTAAACCTGGAGGCTATGGTGCTGACGAAATGTTGACCACTAAAATAATAGCCTGGGGGAATGAACAAGTGATAGGTGGTGTACTTTTGAGTTTTTGTGCCAGGGGTTTTCTTGTCATATTTGCCATGGGTATCCAAGTACTGTTCCATTTGCTCGTCATAAACTTCCACATCAAAAAAGTTTTGATTGGGAAGGACATTGAGGACTTGGGTCGGGTGAATGATTTCTACTAAAGCCACTTCCCAATGGGCTTCGTAATCTAATGGGATGGCCTGAGGTAATTTGGCCGTGTAACAGCACAACGTGTTCTTGGGAAACACCTCCATGGAACTGTCACTGGGTAAGGTTAAGTAAAATTGGTTTTGGTGACTCATAATTCCAGAGTTCTGTGGCTGTCCGAGGGGTTACTGGACGTCAGAGGCGTGTCTACGCCCAAAATGGGGCTGTTGTTGTTGTTATTGGAATGGTGACTGGCACTGGCACTGGACACAAGGTTCCCGTGGTTCCCGTTGGAGGAGAATTTCAGGGAGGGATTGGGAAGCAGGTAACCGATGCAACTGCTCAATAAAATGGTCCACAGTTGTTTGTCTCCTTGTTGCAAACTCAAATTGGCAATGGCTGCCCCGATGACACAATACACCACGAAGATTTGGCAGAAAAAGACGATTTGCGTTTTAGGCACACGTTCTCCACACCACACCCACAAAGGTTGTTTTTGTAAATCTTGCAGAGAAGAACTAGGTGAAAGGGTGGTCGACGTAGCTGCGTCTGTGTGAAAGGGCATGATGGTCACTTCTTTTTATAGTCGATGACTTGCGAAGCGTCGATCCAAGAATCAAAATTGGGTGGATATCCTTTCCAACGTACTTTGACTTCTTTAACACGTCGTTTGCCCACTTTACGGTTCTGCGTTCGAGAATGCTTTCGATGTCGTACACGTCGTCTTCTTTCTTGGTGACACGTTGTAACTCGGGCAAATAAAACGTTCCTTTGAGCACTTCTCCGTTCATGTCTTCCAATTTATAGACGGCAGGATGACGGCCATGCACTCGTCTAGTGACACGAAACAATTCGGTCGTCCAGTTAGGTAAGTAACCTTTGTGGAAAGTGCGTTTGGTTTTGCCAATGCGCACCCAATCTCCTACGGTCAACTCTCCACTTTTGTTGGGGACAGCCCTCGTCGGGGACGTACCAAACAGGCGCTCAAACACCAGCACTTCGTTGTCGGGAGTCACTTCTTGCGGGGCACGTCCAATGCTTCGATGGTAAGATTGGTTGTACGCTTGCACCAGGTGCGATAAGATGTCGATGTACTTCAGAGTGTGGTGATGCGTAAAATATGTCCACATGCGTTCTTTCAAAGTGCGTTGAAAACGTTCCACGATGCTGGCTTTGGTTTCGGGATTCTCCGTGGTAAAAAAATGAATGTTACGTTTCTTTAATTCGTTTTGGAAAGCTTGGTTCAGAAATTCGGTGCCTTTGTCCGTTTGCCATCGAAGAGGGTGACGACCGCTTTGTTTCAACACCCGTTGCAGGGCTCGCACTAACTCGCTGCTCGATTTGGAAGACAAGGGCACGACCCAGGCAAATTTGGAAAAGACGTCGATGACACAAAACAAATATTTGTAGCCGCGATTGTAGCTGGCCAAATGAGAGACATCGGCTAAATCGGCTTGCCATTGATGATCGATGCCTTCCACTCGGGTGCGACTTCTGGAAAACTTGCGTCGAATGGGTTTGTGTAAAGTGTAGGTAGCTTGTTCTTGTAACCATCGTTGCACTTGAAGTAAACGGAGACTATTCAGTCGAGTTTTGGCAGCACGATACAATTTTTGAACTCCTGCGTAACCTGCAGGATGGGAGGGATCGTAGTAAATGCTGGCTAACACCTTCTCCATCTTTTTTGGTGTGTTAATAAGTCACCCACTCTTTCGTGATGCTACTTTGGGTGGGACGAAAGGGTGGTTTAGAAACGGATTTACGTGTCCGATGGGCTACGGGAGTAAAAGTCGAAGGTAGTGGTGGAGGTGGCAATGGAATGGCTTTGGTCTTCTTTTCTTTTTTCACTTCTGCTTTCCCTTCTTTCTTTTTCACTTCTGTCGAAGGAGGAGTGGACATCATCTTTTTAACCCAAGCTTTCATTTCTTCTCGTTGGGGTGTGGGGGACAGGGTCAACAAGGATGCTGCAATCTTACTTGAAATGGGAGCTGCTGACGGTGTTTGAAACACTTCTCGCATCTCTTCTTCCTCAGGTCTTCGTGGGGTAGCATCTCTGGTGACCCCTGGGGATGGTAGTAGTGGTGGTGGTGGTAGTGATGATGGTGCTGGACTTTTCATCAAGGTCTTAAAATCTTTCAGAGTGGGTAGAGCTGTTTCGTCTAAAGCTTTCTGGTGAAAGAGTTGCAGTCGTTGCAAGAGTTGACCGTACTTTTGCGATTTTTCTGTTTCGGACAAGTGTTGGCGATCCATCAAGAACTGCAATTCGTGTTGTAACTGGGACATCTCGCTCAAATTGGGATTGGGAGGTAAATGCGGGGTGCGTTGTTCTTGCCAACGATGGTATTCCATCGATCGTTTGTGAGACACTAAAGCTAGTTTTCGTCCTTCCATGGGGTTGTCAGGGGTCGATTCTGAGATCTTGGGACTTCCGAGGGCCTTTTTATCTTGCTCCCACCAGTCCTCCCAACATGGTTCCCAAGACTCCTTTCAGTAAGGGGCCTAACAAGAGGGGTAAAATGTCTCCACGCTGGACCAACATCTTCTTCTTTTGACGAATGGGAATTTTCTTTTGAACCATTTGGCGAAGAACGTGACGATGTTTGCCTAAGCATTGTTTCTGCTGTTTGGACAAAGGGATCGTGCCTTTCAAGACGTTCAAACAACATTCGCACACGGTATCGATGACCTCTTTGGAGGCTGATTGAATGAGTTTTTTCGTAGGGGTGGAGAAGCTTTGGACAGGACAGATAACATGTCCCCATGTTTGACTAAACGAGGAGGCAGTCCATTCCTTTTCCTTCCTTGGGGCTGTTTAGAAGAGGGATGTTTTCTGGAGGGTGACATCTTTGAGTCTTCAGCACCAAAAACACTGATACCCCGACTTGGTCACAGGCCCTTTTTATACTGGAACGCGTCACCACTGATTGTCTTTACGTCGTATCAACTTCAGGATAGGCATGACACGTCGTGCAGGGGTACGCAACGGACTAAATCGAGCCAGTTCTTGCTTGGACAAATCCAGTAAACTTTGCAACATGCCCGATCTTTCTTGAACTTTGATTTTTGGAGCAGGTACTTTGTGAGCAGCAGCCACTGCCACTAAATTGGAGGGTCTGCCACTGGGGAAGTTCTTGGGGTCATCAACGGAGAAGTTCTTGGTGTGATCAACGTCTCCAAGTACTCTTCAGTTCTTGGTGTCATCAACGGGGAAGTGGATAAACGTGAGGCTGCCAGAGACGCGGTCACCGCCGTGGCAGGTCGTGGTTTGCGAGTGTAAGGTTGCGTCCTGGCCGAAGTGTCTATCTTGCGACTAGTTTTCTTCTGTGGGCTTTTCATTTTCTTGGGACTTTATCTCTGTTTCTTTTTTGGGGGCTTTTCTTTTTCCGGGGTGGTGACCGGTAAGAGGAGGGTCCCGCCACTGGAGAAGTTCTTGGAGACACGGGTCTCCTTGGGGACCTGGTCTTTCCACCGTGGCTCTTTTTCTTCTTCTTGGAGCTTCGTTTGACTTTTTTCTTGGGGAGAACTTTGGGAGTATTAGGATCCCATCTTAAGAGAGAGCGAATGATGACCCCTCCTAGAGTACCGCTCCCTCCAGGTTTCAAAATGATTTGTTTTTTGGTTTGAGTGTAGATGTGGGGATCGGCCAGTTGGTTCAAAGCGACTTTGTTTCGATCAAAGAAAGCGTTTGGTTTGATGAGGAATTTGAATGATTCCTTGCAGTAATTGACGTGCTGTCACCGTGAACCATCGTAAGACTTCTTTGAGACTAGCTTCTAAGACAGGAGCTCGTATTTGTGGATTTTTTTCTCTACTGATGCCATACAAGGCACGAATCAATTTGACGGGAAGATGCGACTGAAGGGACGTCATGTTCAAACTGTGTGAGACAGACGAAAAGTGTCTGAGGTTTTTATTGATTTTTTTGTAGAGGTTAAGTCGAGGACGGAGACGTGTACAGGACAGGCCCTCCGTCTTGGCACCAGTGGTGAAACAATTGGGTACGAAATCGCAAATCATCGGGAGTAGTAGGTTTCAAATCGACGAGTAAATAAACGTGTGGAGTTTGAGTGGCATCGTCGTTCGCCTGAGTGAGCCAAGGCGTGCCTAACTGTTTGGCTAAGACTTGCACTTGCGATTTATCTCGAGGGCTTTTAAACAAGACCACGTAATGCGCATTGAGACTAATGGTGCGATGGGCTTTACTTTGTTGAAACAAATTTTGAGTGATGTAAACGACACTGGCCTTTGCGCGTAAACCATAGCTTAATTTCTTCTTCGTCTTCTCCTAACATGTCGTCGAAAATGACCAAATGGGTTTGACGTGAGTCAGACACGATTCCATCGTCTTCTTTAGGAATGCCTTCCACAAACATGATGGAATCGCCTTGACTTTCTCGCAAGAGGCTGTACGCCGATTGCCACTCTTTGTAGCACCACACGATGCGTTGAGGTGGACGATCGATCAAATGATGTTTATGTTCGATCAAACGTTTGACGAATTCGGTTTTGCCTGAACCGCTAGGTCCAGCAATGAGCATATTAAAGGGATGGCGAAGATACAAAGCCTCACAACTGGCACGATCTAAGTGTTCGTCGATGACTTTGACAGCAGAAGAAGAGGGAGCAGAGACAGCAGAGGTAGCCATAGTGTTAGGAATGTCACTTGTGACACGAAAACAGACAAGACAAGAGTTTATATACTTTTTTCAGGACACGTTTATTGATGTTTTAAACATGAACACGAAAGACAAGTATACATAAATGCCAAGGCTTAAGTACAACGATGAAAGCACATGAAAACCATCAACGTGGAATAGAAACAAGTTTCTGTACAACATGCTTTGGGTAATGTTCTGATAAGTTCTATAGGGGGTAAGGTCACACAAGTGTCCTCCCGAAAGGGTCTTTCAGGAATGTCCACGACAGTCCTGTCCTGAGTGACGAGTTCTTCTTTTGGTACTGTCACTAACACAGGTTGAAAAGTGACTTATTTCTTTGGACGTTGAAAGGAAGGATCACAACTCTCGAGCATTCTGGGCCACTTCTTGGGTCCAAGCCTCAAATCCCCCTGTTCTCCAGGCACGTACATCTGTCCAATGGGGGTGTAAGTCACAAGCTACACACACATCGTCATACACGACTTGGGTAGCTAAAAGTTGACGAATCTTTTTTTCCCGTAGAGGTCGAGAAGTATCCAGATGAAAACGCAAGGCTTTGAGCAAAAGGAGTCTTTCGTAAACATTTAAAGGCACCACTTTCATGTTTAATTGTGTGGTAAGTACTGTTCGTAAAGAGTCCACAAGGAATCGGCTGGTAAACGAAATCCCAGAAAACAAGTCACTAAGACACACATCACTTGTCGACCCAAATTGAACGGAAACAGTTCTTGTAATAATTGATGGTAATGATCCACGGTTTGAATATGGTCATTGAGTTTCTTCCACGGAATCTGTTCAATCACATGTGATAAAAATCGTGGCATGGCAGCCTGTTTTTATAGTCTCTTTGTTTCGAAGCAATATCCGTACTTTCTAGCCAGAGATCTTCGTTCTCCAGTTGGAAATTTAAATGCTCCAAACTGTAACCTACAGTTCAAACTTCGTTTAGAAGTTTCCTCTTCCGCTAAGCAGATTCCATGTAATAGACCTTTGTAATCCTTTAACTCGTCTTCCTCAATGCGTTGCACTAGGTGAATCTCGAAGTAACCAAAATGATGAACATTTCGATCATTCACTAACTCAAAGTGTTGAACAAGGTCTGACCACTGAAACAATTTCTGACTAATCAGTTCTCTTATAGCATTCAGGTACCAATGGTTCAAACACCGGTGACGTAACGGATGCAATTGTTCTTTACGTTTCACTTGTATTTTGACCAGTTGTCGGTAAATGCATTCTCTCAACTTCACAGGCAAAGCACGAATGTTCTCTAGCAACGTATCCATGAATAAGTCAGTCAGAATTTACAATCTTCTTCTAAAGCAAAAGTAATCCACATAACGAGTAATTTCTGGGCACTGCCATTCAGGGTAACGTCCAAGAATGTCACTGAAATCTTTTGATGTAAACGGTCTAAAGTGATATAATAGGATGAATGCACACTTGACCCAGAGAAATCTAACACATTGGTTGACTTTTTTCACTTTCCTCTTGTGAATTTCTCGACACAAAGTTCTACAGTTACCCATTGAGATTTCACTCTGGCAAGCCCCTGCCAAACTTCCTTGTAGATCTTCTCTTTCAGTTCTTTAGGTAATGATTCAATATCGTTTTTGAAATGGAGTTTAAATACTGGTCTTGGTGATGTCCAACATTTGACTCCTAACAAGTCTGGTTTCTTCAACGACATGCTAGGTCACTTCAATGCCTCGGTCCCACTAAGGGTAAGTAATGCCAATTCGGTGACCATCGAGCATGTTCTAGGTAGGCCGAATCTTGTGGTTCCCAGTGGTGAAGTGACACACCGCAACTGAAGCACTTGACTTTATCCCCTTCGCCCAAGTAGAAAAATCCGGCTCTGGCTAATTCTTCGGGGGTTGGTCCTCCCAGATACTTAGGCCATTTTCCTTTGAACGATTGAAGACGATTTTCAAAGTCGCAGTATTCAGACAAACGCACAGGGAACGAATATTCGTCTTTCACAGGTTCGTTTCGATGAGGGCAGGGTGACATGGACAGGAGTTTGCTCAGGGCTGGATGACATCCGTAGGGGGTAAACGTGAAGGTTGACATCCACATTTAAAATGAAACCCAGTAAAGTGTCCAAGAGGGCGAGTGGCATCGCTTTCGCATCCATCAGGTTTTACAAGCACAGCATCACTTTCCATGATAGGGGTAGTGAGAACAAAGTTCCCATGATGCTTTACGGCATCGCTAAGGTCACAACGTACAGCATCGCTCCCATCGCAAGGCTCACAATCGCACTCGTCTGCAAAATGCGTTACCCAATTACAATGGTAACTGCATGGACACTTGTAGTTTCCTTCCGGACATTTTCCGTCGCAATGCATGGGTCTTATCCATCCAATATTAGTCACACTAGGGGAAGGTAAAACTTTTTTACAATTCCCAAACTGGAACGATGTGTCTTTCAAAGGATTCATCTTGTTCGCTTGGTCTTGGTAGTCACAATGAACTATCGATATTGGACATTGTCCCTTTTTATATACAGACCAATACCAACATGTCCATACGGCAAAGTGAAGTGATTGAGAGGTCGCACTCGCTTCTGGTACACGATTTGACAGACTTTTTACAAGGGTCGACTGACGATGTGGTGAGTGGGTAAACGTACAATCTTGTTGGGCTGATAGGTGGTCACTTTAAAGTGTTCATCTTCTCCAGACTGCAAGGCTTCTTTCAATACGCCAAAGTTCACCACTTGACTGGTACGATAATTTAGAGTCAGTCCTTTCACTTTACACTTCGTGTACAATTATCCTTGTTTGTCCCGGTATTCGTGCCGTAATGTTTAGGACCACCACTCGCGAAACTTAGAATCTTGTCATCGGGGTGCTCGTCTCTCCAGGCTCCTAAACGGTCTCCTTCGATGTTAGGGTGCTGTTGACTCTGGTGATCGATGTAAATGCAACTGTCTGTGTCAAAGTACAAGACGCGTTCCTCTAAAAGTTCTAAAGTTTCGTACAATTTTAAGCGAGCATGAGCTGTCACGTAAGCCGCACTGATGACATTTCCTAATTCGTCGGCTTCTACAAAGTCCAGATCTTCTTCGTAATTCACTAAGATCAAATCCTCACGAACGACGTCCACGTGTTTCATAAATTTAGTTTTGTCGTGAATCATCTGGATGTAGCGGGAAGGTTCTGTCAAATATTCCGTCTTGGGTAAACACGGTCGTTGTGCCATTATACCCCACAAGCAATTTAACATCACTTTGGCAAACGATCGCCTGCCTTCGTTTTTCTCGATGTAGTCTAAAGTGATGCCTTCTTGTGCCCAGTATTTCTCTTTGAATGTCTTTTCGTCTTCGGGAGTGTGACACCAGGACCGATAGCCACTGGCTTCTTGTTTCAGTTTCAAAAAAGCATCCACGTAGTCGGCAAAAATGTCTTTCTGAGTGGGGTCACCCTTGTGGTATTGTTGTGTCTTGGGAAAGTGACCAATTTGTACACTTCTAACAGTTGGTATCCCATGTCCAGAGTTTTGAACAATTCTACGCTGACCCACGTCCTCGTCAAGGCACGTTCTTCCTGGGTGTGCTGACAAGGCTGGTCTTGGTTGCACTTTTCGGCACAAGTACGGCACAAAGGAAACATCAGTTTGTCTTGACAATGGTAAGGTAACACGGGATGGTACAAGTCGGTGGGAGGCAAGACTTTACATTTGATCAAGCCTTCGTATTGTCGAATGTTGTTCAGGTCGATGTGTTCAGTTAACAATTGCGGGTGCCCTGCAGGAAAGCGACAATATTTGCACACGTAGGGATACAGCGAACACACGTCCAAGTATTTCATTTCTTCTCCTTTCTCTTCGTCAGCTTGATACAGTAAACTGGTGGCATTGGTTCTTCCTCCGTACAAACTATCCCTCGGGTTCAGGGGGTCCATGAACTGGTAGCTTTCCACGATGCGTTTAAACTCGGGCTCGATTTTCAAACGGTGATCGTACTCGTGTTCCCACATTTCTACCACTTGGTATCCTTGCTGTTCTAACTTTAGGCGTCGCTGACAAGTGGCCTGGTACAAGTCTTCCATGGTTTGATGAAAAAATTGATTTTTTTAGTGCCACGGTCAGGGTAACAGACGGGACATCGGTGAAATAAGCACTCGTTAAACTCGCACACGATCTTGGGGTTTTCTAAGTCTCAGCTATCGACCGAATGCGTTCCGATGGTCTTTTCGCCTCCTCCGTTGCGGGCATGCTGAATCCATTTGTCTTCCTTGTCGCACAAGTAATGTAACCAGCGTAGGGCTTTGACCGAGTATTGACGTTTGACATAGTTGGTCGTTTGAGGACTGATGATAGCCACTGTGTTTTCAGGCATGAATTGTTCCCGGTACACTAAGGAACACGCTTTGGCAATGGTGCAAGCTTCTTTCAAAGGATCGACCCCTCCGTGTTCTATGAACAGTTCTCGAAATTTTCCACAGCAACGCCGTAAAATGTCCACGTCGGAACGACAATACTTTAGCATTTCTTCCTGAAAGTTAAAAGGGTCCGAGGCGTGAGCCTGGTACCAAGCGTAGAAAGCTTCTCGTTGTTCGGTACGCGTGTTGTCGGGGTCGTAATAGTGAGCCTCAGGAAAATGGGGTAGAACGGCATGTTGATTAGTTTCGGTATTGAAAAAGTGTGGAAAATACACTTTAGCTATTTCATTCCAAACGTTTTAGGCATTCGACTCAAAGGCATGGCCAAATAGCTCATCGAATCTTTAAACTGTACTTGTCCCACTTGCATGAAAATGATTTTGGCTCCGTTCAAAGTCACTTTAGGACGCTCGGTGCCTTGTTCCGTATAGTATCTGAGAAGAAACTGTCCATCGTATCCGGAGAAATTGTGAGCCATCACTGTGGCATGACGATGACAATTTTCGTAACGTTCGATGGCCTCTTGGCTCCACGTCTTGTCGATGGGGTCTATGATCGATCGGGCGAAATTGGCTAGCGTGTTCGATCCTCGAAAGATTTGTTCACGCCCTCCAGGAATCTTACTGCAGTGAGGGCAATGACTGAAGATAGGTTCTTGAATGCACTTCTCACACGCTTGATGAGCCACGCAGAAACTAGGAATGTGAATGCCGGTCTCTTGCTTGCATTCGAAATCGAAAAAGATGAAATTGCCTTTCTTCTTGTGACCATCCTCTTTCTCTTGTTGGGGTTGGTATTTTTGCATGTAGCATTGATGTTCTAAGTCCACGATTCGGTGACAAATGTGACATTTTTTCTTTCCTAGACATACGTGTGCCTTGGCATTATTGGTAAGTATGCCTTGTCCACAGGTAGGGCACAATCTCAGGAGTTGACAAGCACATTTCTTCTGTGAACCTTGTGTCTTCAAATGTTGTTTGTAACAGGCAGGACTGACAAACGTGCGCAGACAAGCTGAACAATGCACTCGTTCTTGTCCTTGGTCCAGACAGGGTTGAGAAGCCAAACATCCTGAGTATTTCGATCCACAATGCTTGTGTTGTTCTCGATTGTTATAGCCATAGTCACATTTCTCACAGTAATAACTGTATCCGAGGAATGCGGTTGATACTGGTAATGGTATCGAAATGTTCATCGTGATGATAGACATGAATGTATTTTCCATCCTAAAAGTCTTTCCCTCGAAACAACAGATACCCGCGCACTTCTTGAGGATACACTTTCAAAGTGTAGCGTGGAGCTAGGATATCTTGCAATTTTTGCATCTCAGGAATGCCACAGGGTGTGTCTTTAGACAGGCCGCCTTGTTGTAACAGGAGTTCTGCTTCACTTTGTTGTTTGGCTTGGTCCGATTTTCGAATGTTCTCCCAGGCTCTTTTCCATGCTGTCGTGTCGTTCTTGTCGGCATAGGTTCGTCCCACCACAATAGCCCTGGCTAAACACATCTGGTCTTGAGAATTGTGAATTTGGACGAGGCTACTCTTAATGCTGCGAAGACCGTTCACCAGTAACATTTTTCTGCGTTGTCCGGTCCCTTGAGGAGGAGAGACGTGGGTCATGTCTAGTGTGGCTTTTCCATCGGTGATGTCAAATTGGTCATTGGATTGTTGCACGTGCTGAATCTTGTCCATGACTTTGGGAGCGCTCAATTCTGCAGGGCTGCTAAACTCGATCCAAACACGGGATTTCAAGCCGTCGTGTTGTATGGAAAGTCTTAAGCGATCGTCTTCTTTGGCTTGACATTGTCGCTTGAGTGTGGTGAGCAAAGAATCCCACATCTCAGTGATGAACCCTTCTGCTTTCTCTAACGGTACTTTGGACTTGAAATCTTTAAACTTCACCGTGTATTTGTAAGCCGTGGTTCTAAATTTTTTAGAGGGACGCTTTTCCGTCTCTTGAATGGAATAGTACTTTTCAGGGTTAACTAAGGGTGGTGAACTTTGTTTAGAGGAAAACTCTCTGGGTTTGGATTCTGGTTCACTCATGTCCTCTTCAAAATCACTGGCATGAATTTGTGCCAAGACTTCATCCATAGTGGTACGAGACGATAGATCACGTTTCTGTCTCTTACTTTCTTCTTCTCCTTTCTTCTCGATTGGATTGGATCGTTTCATCTTGACTGCAAAAAGTCAAATGACAAAAATTTAAACACCATGGGTTACTTTATAGTCATGACAGACCAGCGTATATAAAGGGTGTGTGTCTTGTCCTTCCACTATTCATTTTACTCTCAAACCGAGCAAAACGATGGACGAGACTACACAAATCGAACTTTTCATCAGAGCTTTGCGAGAGGTCATCCGAAAATTTTCTTCAGACCAGCCGAGGGACTACTCACCCTCCAATCGAGATAAAAGTCAAGATACTTGCTATATCTGTCAGAAGAAAGGGCATTGGTCTTCAGAGTGTCCAGACCGTCAAAAAAACAAAACAGGGGTTAAAAGAGACAAAAGTCAAGATACCTGTTGTCATTGTCAAGAAAAAGGACACTGATCTCCAGATTGCCCTAAGAAACAATAGGAGCAAGAAAAGGAGGGGAGTGATGGAGAGAAAGAAGAGAAAGAAAGCAGACAGGTGAAGAAACAGAAACAGGAGAAAAAAGAAGGGAAGAAAGTGAGGAGGAAGAGGAGGAAAAAGCTGTGAAAGTGAAGACATTTAAAGAGAGAGAGAGAGAGAGAGAGAGAGAGTCAAGACAGAGAAAAGAAGAAGCCTATGAACTTTTTAAAATGTTATGTGGTGTTGTGAATTGAATTGTAAAATTTGTACCAGAATACAAAGTCTATAAAAATTAAGTATCTCTTGGTTTTGATTTTTAGAATAAGAATCTACACTCACACACTCCATCATTCACACGTACACTAGGGGTAAATAAGGTTATTTTTTGAGTTTTAATTGATGTTGGCAAATTGAAATATCATTTCTTTTCAAGAGACATTGGTGGCCCTGAAAAGGGCCTTTGGGTCTTGGTGGGTTTTACACAAGAAAACGTAGGAAGCAATCAACTTTAACTGCCTTAAGCCTTTGCCACGGCCAAGGCCTACTTCTGGACTGCGTACTGTCGATGATGATGATTTGGTAGAAATCACTAAGGGTGGTACGGTAGGTGTTGTCACAGGGTTGGGCTGTTTAGCTCGGGAAGGTCTTTTTCTCTTCGGTCGTAATAAAGAAGTCTGATACATTTGTTTCAGACTTCTTAACTCCGCTAAATGTCCAACAGTATCGTGACCGTTTGACTTTTACCCTCTTGTTTCTTGGCTGCTTCTTCTTCTTGTTTCTTTCTTACCTATTCTTCTTGTTGCTGTTGCTGTAGGAGAAAAGCTTGTTCCGCTTCCTTTTGCTGTTGTATAAATTTCTCCAATTCTTCTTTCTGTCTTTGTTTAAAATTCTCCACGTGCGGTAAAGGAGAAGGTGGCGAAAGTTCCGGAACAAATTCTTGCGAAAGAAAATCCACAAAATCCCAATTTACCTCTTCTAGAAGTAAGTCCGGGTTCCCTTGGGTAGTCTCCACGACTGGTGCACCCCAATTCACGGTCTTCTGAGTTTGCGCCATGATTATGCTCACTGTTTCGCATGGATTGACTGCGCACTAACGCTAGTGTCTCTATATAGAACATGTGACGTCACGGACTACTTTCTTCCGATTGGACAAAGGGTGATTGAATTTTGTAACCCGTGTTTGGATTGGTCAGTGAACTCAGTCCGTTTAAAAAATTCCTCTTCCTATAAATACCCACAGTTCACTGCATTCCTTCACCTGTTCTCGACACCCCAACATGTGGACCACAGTTGAATTGTCTACTTTAATCTCATCGATGATGTTCCGGACGGACATACCGATGTATGTCCAATCCAAGTGGACTATTGTCCATAGGACAGAAACAAGCCTGTGGATGAGAAGGATTTACGTGGAGAGGCAAGGATGCCTAAAGACGGTCTTAGTGTATGTTCCTGAAGTCAGACGTAGTTTAAGGAAAAGAAGAACATCTCAAAGATGCCCTCTATGTTAACAGTAGGGTATGTTAACATAAACCCAAAGGCCCTTTTCCGGGCCACTCCTATATCTCGAAAAGATATTCCCTTTCATGCCAACCTTTTTTTAAACAAATGTCTATTGTCTATTTTGTGTGTGTGTGTGTGTGTGTGTGTGTGTGTGTTCTATCCCTCTCCTCTGTTCCATTTCTCTTGTCCCTAGACAGGCCCAAAATATATTCCCCTGTTCCATTTCCCTTGTCCCTAGACAGGCCCAAAATATATTCCCATGTTAAATTCCCATTGTCCCTGTAAGGCAAGTCTACTTTTCCCCATGTTAAATTTACATAGTCCCCCAGCAGCAGAGAGGTTGAACATACCATAGAATTCCGACAAAACAAATAAAACAAACAAATAAAATCATCTCGTAGAAAGGTTCAAATTTTTACAAATGAACTTTTCCTTGAGATGTTTTATTTCTGTAATGACCGATTGTACTAATAAAACCTCAGTTCGAAATAGTAGCTGAAAAAATAAAGTACTCTACGTGTTTATTTATTTTGTTTATTTTTTTGACGACCAACGTTGGTAGGTACCCTCTCTGCTGCTCCCCTGTTACCCAAATATTTTATCAAGACCCACACGATATCTTGTTCTTGGATCATGTAAATTTATTGTTATAAATCCATGTGGAGTAGCTTGCGCTGGTGAGAAGAAATTTTTGAATTTAATTATATCCATGTCACCGCTGCACCAAGTTTGATGAATATTTCTAAGTGTGTGTGTGTCTACGCCATTAAACACAACTAAAATGTTGCAGTTGTCTCTGATCACTTTCGGAATTTGTGTATATCGTTGAGTAACATAGATCACGTCTGTATTTTTATGTCTACCTCGGGAAAATATTCTGGCTGGATTTGATTGTTTATCTAGCATCACATCGTCGTATACAACTAAATTATTAATAAATCCGTCTATGGAATCTACGGATGGTGCTTCATTACTATCGGTTATAAACTCTATAACATCATTATCCTCATCCAGTAATCGCGCGTTTTCATTGAAATCTTTAAGTACATCATAACATCGTTGATCATCAACGGATGGTGCTACTAAATATAATTTATCCCATTTCAGCCATCTCATTATCAGATTAAGTAATAATTGCGTCTTACCCGATCCAGATGGTCCCATGATAATCATTCTGATGGAATTTTGTAGTGCAGGATGGTGTTTAACTGGCTCTCGCTGCCGAGTTGCTGAGAAATCAATTATATCCATATATGTTATAACATGAATCTATATTGTTTACGCTGTAAAGTTAAAACTCCAACCACTGATTTAGCTACGGTTATAACAAAAAATAAAAAAATAGCGTACGGTGGAAAATGTTCTGTATGCGGTAGAAAGAAATTTTCGTTTTTACCTAATAGGCGCGGTGGTGATATTGCTAATTTGATGTCAAAGTTTCCAGGTGATCCATGGGCTAAATACAGTGGAGAAAAACATCTACCGGGATATAATTATTGCGGTCCTGGTACCAGACTTGATATCAGGCTCGATAATCAAGATCAACCAAAACCAGGCGAGGAAGCAATAAACGCTATTGATCGAGCTTGTCATGCTCATGATGTAGCTTATAAAAGTCAAAATCTACAACATAGGCATATTGCAGATGTGAAATTAATTCATGCATTAAATTCTGTAAAGAATAAAAATATTAGAGAATCATTAGCTAATTGGTTAGTAAGATCCTCGATGAAAGGTAAATTAGCGATTGGGGCTGGTAATTAATAATGGAATTAATTTATTATTCACCAAGAGGATACTGGAGAGGCAAAGCAGCAATTGGTAAACTCGCTGATGCAGCAGCGGTTAAACATTCTACTGCTAAAGCGTGGTTATCCAAACAAGCAATATGGCAAATTTATCTACCACGTCCTAAACGAATTCAGTACGCGTATTTCGATGTCAGTGTTCCTAATGAAGTTCATCAAGCTGATATTCTGTTTTTACCGCATGAAACTGTGCGTAGAAAAACGTACAAATACGCGTTAACCGTAGTTGATGTTGCAAGTAGATATAAAGAAGCAGAGCCGCTATCAGCAAAAACATCATCTGAAGTAGCCGATGCGTTTGAACGAATTTATCAACGAGGACTCGGACCACAAGGTGGTCTGCGATGGCCACAGCTACTACAGGTTGATCCTGGTAAGGAATTTCTTGGTCCAGTATCATCGCTGATGAAACGACATAATACCAAAATACGACGAGGTCATACTGCAATTCATCGTGATCAAGCAATTGTTGAGCGATTTAATCGAACACTTGCTGAGCGGTTATTTGGATATCAATACGCGAAGGAATTTATTCAGGATAAAAGATCTCGCGAATGGGTTGCAAGATTACCAAGCGTGATAGCTGCATTAAATAATGAGATCACACGAACAACCAACATGAAACCCATTAATGCAATTACAAAAAAAAATATACCAACACAACGAAAAGATATTGAAAAACAAAAAATATTAGGTGATGTTACAGTTAGATATTTATATGAGCCTGGTGAACTTGAAGGTGGTAAACGAAGAGCGACTGATCCTATTTGGAGTGTTACCACACACAAAATATCTACCGTGACAAGATCCTCAGGTAGACCTGCAATCTACAGATTAGATTCGGTTGCTCCTCAGTGTGGATTTACACGTGAACAACTACAAATAATTCCCGCGGATACAAACTACCGCCAAAATCACTTCAGTGATTTCGATCACTTAACTAGCACTAGCGCCAAGTGTGCCAGCACCCAAGGCGCTAGCGCCTCTACGTCGATTACACTCAAGACAGGTTAACATGGTATTTTCTCGTGTATGACCGCGACTATTATCTTTTCTATCTACGGTAAATTGTCTTGAATCATTACTCGAATATCGCCATAACATTATACAATTACAACTGGCGCAATGATTGTTCTGCTGCTGTTTTAACTCAATAATAAATTCAACATCAAGATCAAAGTCGTGTTTATTTTTTTTGTCAGATTGTTTGTATCCGATTAATTTTTTTCTTATTATATCATCATCGATGATGTCAAATTTATCAACGATTTCAGGAATTATAATTCTACGTAATTGAGATATATTTCTGACCCTCGATACCGCTAAATAAACTAAATTTGACCACTCGATGCGATCGTCTACAATCCAGACTCGTGTATCAGAAATAGTTAATCCCTGAGACGAGTGGATCGTCATAGCGTATCCCAACACCCATGGAGATTTGTCAGCGTGTATTGCATCTTCGACCACACTGATATCAACAGCGACAATATCATTTAATACGAGATTCTGTTTCCTTGACTCTGTCAAGGGTCCTGGAATATCAACATTAATATTTTGTTTTCGTGTATCTGATGGTCTATAACATAACGGTACGGGTAATTCTGAATATTTTTCTTTATGTAGTTGAAATAACTGTTGTTGTAAATCGTCTCTGATTATTTTTCTACTTGCTACGATCAAATCGGTGGGTCTCCATAATTTCAAAAAATCACTCATTGATGTCTCTGAGATCACTCCACGTATTATTTCACACTGAATTTTGTTTGATTGTAATCTGATTAATTTTTTTAATTCCTTCAAATTTGCATCGAGAGCTCTATGATCATCATCTATTTCTTCGTAATAATCAACGAAATTTTTTAACCAATCATGTGGAGATGGTCCAACAAAAGGCGGCGGTTGACCATGATTGCCACACATTATTATAGCGGTATTTTTCGTCAACAACCAATCAAGAAACTTTTTTAATGTATCCAATGAGACCGTGCATATCTCATCCCAAATAATTATTTTAGGTATATATTTTTCTCCCATCCGTTCAGGAGTCCATGTATCCCCGCGCCACCGAAAGAAACTATGATACGTACACGATTGTACTTGCCGCTGTTTCATCTCACGTGCAAGTCTATGTGTGGGTGTCAGCACGATTATATCTGAATTTCTAAAAACATTAATCGTTCGAGTTGTTTTGCCGCATCCACCAGGTCCATTTAGATATACTGTCTTATATCTGGTTATTGGATCACTCAACGATGGTGCTTTCGACATTTCTGATATTTTATTACCCTTACGATAAAAATCTCTCATTGGAACATCTGCTGATTCTGCATAATTGTGTAATAGTTCCTTTTTTATTCTCCACGAACCCCATCGTTCATCATTACTTGTAAATTTCATAACAAGTTCTAAATATTTACTTGAAATATAAAACGAATCTGTTGCGACTCTGACTGCGGTCTCAGGAAATCTATTAATCATCGATAATAAATTTATAGAAACATAAGCCAACATGGAAGATCTTAGATGAGTATATTGCGGGGATACGTCATTTATGTAACTAACGATCGTACCCAATTTTGTTCCGTCGGATAAATAAACACTTTCTCGATTTACAAATATATTTTTCGTTGTTGTATCAGCGATTATAAAATCGTACTCGGCATCATCTAAAATTAATCGTGCGTGATGTCTTTTATAATCATATGCACCACCTTGAGTAAATTTACCTATAATTTTTCTACCGAGATCTTTTGCGGTTTTGAGTTTATTAGGAATATCATCTTCGGAAACATCAGGATATTTTTCCTTAAACTCGCTAATAACTTCAGAATCTGACATGGGCAACCAAACTTTGGTCTGTGCATGATATGATATAATTGCCTCACTGACCACCAACGATGTCAGTATCATACAATCTAGCATATATCGCAACAAAACTATAGGTGCCCAACGTTTTTCACAAAAATGTCTACCAAACCAAACATAACAAATCTTGTGAAGATTTTCGTTAAACTCGAATGATTCAATACAGGCGAATCCAGTCAGATCAAAATCAGGTAATGGTCCATTAATTGCCACTCGCGTCATCTCGTTTGTAGGGTGACCAAATCTTTCAAAGTACACAGAACAATCTCCGTATCCTAGAAAACTTCCTGGATAACATGCAACCATATCAACCGAAATAACATCATTGTAATTATATTTGGTATTCCATAATCCGCCATGTCCATATTCGACGCAACTTGCGCGTACGTCCTCGAGTAAATCAAATCGTGTTGGTTTCCATGAATTTCTTTCTCTGGCGAAATGAGCCGCAACAGATGGAACGGTAAAACAATTAGTTAGTAATTTGTCAGTATTTTCCGCGTGCTTGCACTCTAAAAACGTCGCGAGATTTTTCATCTCGTCATGGAGGGATTCTGTGCGATATATTTCACCGTTTGGTTTGACAAACTGATCAAATTCACCTTCTTCATTACTTTTAAATAACCATACCGATACAGGATCGTTTTTACTTATTTCTTTAATAAAATCAAACATACCCCCCCCCCTAGAATTATCTGTGGGGTAAAATCTAACAGTTCGATCACGTGGAAATATTGTTACTGCGTTAGTCCATGCGTGCGCGTTATGATCGATAATATTTATTGGAGCTCCCTTCGATTTATATTTTGATTGGTACAGTACTTCTCCCGTTATTGTCGCTACGGTTATTGGAAATTTTAATAGTTTTCCTAACTCAGCAACATCTTTTATTGTAGCACCGGTATCCTTAACTGAATCAGGCCACGAGTTTATTTTTTCACGCCTTAAATCAGTTAATCCGTTTCCACGCATCGCGTTTGTAAAGTGTTCTATTACTCGCTCGGCTACACAATTTAACCTTGAAAATTTCATCGGCGCTAGTTTATCAACGTTGGGTTTTCTATTTATCTCATAGATTCCATAAATAACCGCTGTTACAGGATATGCTCGCTCATAATACGATTTGTCAATACCCGTCAATAGACCCGGTCTGGAATTTTTACTTAATATGACAGTTTTATTATTGCCAAGGACAGGATCATATTTGTCACGGATAATCCAACTACCTGTTTCTGTTAATACAATAAATTTTACTCTGAAGAAATATTTTTGATTGCCCTCGTATTCAGCGATGTAGTTAATGATAGTTGCCGCTCGCTTGTCGTTCATTGTGGCGTCCGTGACTTTGTCAGCTTTCTTGACTCCGTCAAGGCGTATGATCTTGAACGTTGACCATGTATGAGATGCACCATCCGTGTCAAATTCTTTCTTGGCGTCGTGAATTTTCGAGATCAAACTTTTATTTTTCGGATCAACCAAATCTCGCACTGGCAAGTCTGGAGATAATCTGTCGAGGTTGAATTTATATTTAACAGGCCTAGTTTGGGATAATCTCTCAAACTCGTTCATATAATTAAAACAAATATTTAAAATAAAAAATATTATATATACAATGTCTCAATGCAGATGGTTGATGATCGGCTCTGTAAATCGATGCAACAAATCCTGCAGAAAGGAATTTTGTTGGATGCACTCACAAAACATACGACGAGGAAGTCTAGGACCAATACCATGTCTGCGGTGTGGTATTGGAGTGCGAGGAAAAACAGAATTATGTGGATAGTGCGGCGGAAAACGGTTCAGAGAACTTAAAAGATATTATGACAAAAAAAATAATAGCGGTGAAAACGCTATAAAATCCGTGGAGGATTATATATCAAGATTTCAGACAAACAATGATTTAAACAAATAAGATTATTGCATATATGGAGCAAAATATATTTATCCCACATCCTGTCATAACAAACTATGAATCAAATATTAATGGTATCATCAGACACTGCAAGTTGAAGAGATCAGTTGGCGTTGTTTCTAATACTGGCTATCTTAGATTTACAGTTGGAAAGAAAAGATATCATTGTCATCGTTTCATCTACGAATGTTTCTTCGGAGTGATCAAAGACGGTCTTGTTATTGATCATATTGACGGGGATACTCAAAATAACTCCCTACACAACCTTCGCGTTGTCACACGAAGCGTGAACTCTGCATGTGGTAATACAGGAAGATGTAAGACAGTTTCTAGAAGGGCGGTAATTTCCACAAACACAGAAACTGGCGAAGAAATTATATTTCGTTCAATGTATTCAGCTGCTAAATATTTTGATATTGACTCGCGTGTGGTAAAATACGTCGCAGAAAATATAACCAGATCTACTTTCTCGAAAAAATATAAACAGAAAATTACCTTTCAGTATCGATAATTATCATCACCACATTGAATTAATTTTTTTAATTTATGTCACAGTATGTCCTCCATACACTACTGAATTTTTAATTATATAAAAGGGAGATTACTTTGTAATATATAGTTTTCTTCGTAGATTTTTGATTTTTTTATGATCGTAATTAGTCAGTTTAACTAATTACATCGTAATTAATTTCTCGTAGAAGTATTATTTATGGTTTTTAAATATTTCCCATCATACAACATTACGAGAAATCATGATAATGTTATTGATCCGCAAGGAAGCTGTAATACAGGTACAGAACATAAACCGTTGTCATGGTAATCGATCTGCAGGTGTGTTCATGCCACTGTTATTATTGATTCGCAGTCTGCTTAGGAAAAACGCTGTTTTATATTCAGAAACTGTTGTTATAAATACAGAAACTGTTATTATTCAGGAACCGCTGTTTTATATTCAGAAACTGTTGTTATAAATACAGAAACTGTTATTATTCAGAAACCGCTGTTTTAGTGTAAATATTGGTTCCTTGGCTATATATTAACTTCCGAAACATATATTCGTAACAAGGTTTGATAGCTCAATCAGTATGGTATTGGACTGTGACGCTCGCGGTCCAGGATCGAATCCCCATGGCTGACAATTTGTCGGTGGTGCGCGCATAATTGCGATTTTTATAATAATGGGGGAACCGCAAACCCTCCCCCCCCGCTCAGCAAAATTCAACCACAATATTGACTTGTGGTTGATACATATTTTCGTATCACCCACTGGATTAATTATTGTGGGTGGGATTTTTGCTGAGCGTATATGTTTGTACTGTCCTTAATTAAGTTATATGTTTGTGCCGTCCAATGCATAATCTGAGCTCGCTAATACACTCGATAGGGGCTCTTCATTCATAATCTGAGCTCGCTAATACACTCGATAGGGGCTCTTCATTCATTGTATATGTTGTGCTGTCCTTGAAACATCCCGACGAACTCGCTAAACACTCGATAGGGGTTCTAGGGATATTTTTTTTTTATTTTAAAGATTTATATATTATATAATGAACCATGAAAATATCAATGATGTAATTGTTGCTATTAAAAAATTGAAAAAAGATGGAATTAATATATCTGATGAACTTAATCCTGAAAAAAAAGTTTCTGACTTTGAGATTTTACAAGAACGTAAAACCCAGGGAACACACACACTATCATCTGAATACAAGCTCATGAAACGGATTCAGGCAGCTATGTTTCAGTCGCTAGCTACCGTAGAAGATGATCATGTGAAGGAGTTCGTTCCTCTCTCTGCCGCCGTAGAAAGAATTAAATCGTTATTATCCCACGAGTATGAGGCAAAGAAAACGATTAGTACCCGTATAAGACAATTAAGAAAAATTATGTCAGAAAGTAACTTCGTTACTGGTGAAACGATCCAGAGTAACTTCGTTACTGGTGATAATGAAAGTTTTGGTAACTGGGGTCCCTGTCAACGCTGACCACGTGTAGTGTAAAATGATCAAATTTTCAGAAAAAAAAATGTTTTTTTTTGCAAGGCCGATTAATTTGTACCAAACACAAATTTGTGCGGCAAAAAAATAAATAAAAATCAGGGAAAAATAATATTTTTTCACAAATACGCGATTTTGACTACCAACTACCCCGTCAGAAATAAGAAAAAATTGATATTTATTTTACAAAATACAAGAAAAATACACGAATTACTTGATCCTGACGGGGTAGTTGGTAGTCAAAATCAGGAAAATTGAGCAATTTCGTTGTATTTTAGTAAAAAAAATAAATAAAAATCTCAGTAAAAATAATATTCTTAATAAATAAAATTAATTTATAATAAATAAAATTTACTAGAAACAATTTGACAAAGTTAGAATTTTCTTATTTCTGACGGGGTAGTTGGTAGTCAAAATCAAGTAATTCGTACATTTTTATGTTTCTGACGGGGTAGTTGGTAGTCAAAATCAAGTAATTCGTACATTTTTATGTTTCTGACGGGGTAGTTGGTAGTCAAAATCAAGTAATTCGTAGAATTTCAGTAAAAAAATAATAAAAATCAGGAAAATTAATAAATCTTATTTTTTTTGTGATAGAAATTTTAATTTTTACTTTCATTGACCAGCTTTTTAATCTGCCTAGGCCGATTAATTTGTACCAAACACAAATTTGTGCCAGTAATAATAAAATATTTTTTTTTTTTTTTTTTAAGTTGATCGAATTTGAGTCTGATCTCTGTTACAAATGTTCTTCTAACTGTTAAGAAATTCTCGTGTGTAAAAACCCTCCATTACATAAAGATCTACGATTTCACATACAGATTTATCACAAGTTCTTCTCCACGTATGTCAATTAAGCGATTAAGGTGGTCTGTGAGCTTAAAATTTATTCGTGTTAACATATTATTGTGACACCGCAAATACACAGGATTAGTTGGTTCTTGCACGATTAAACTTCCAGGGGGAACTTGTGGTGTGAACGTGTACAGGATGTATCCTTGTTGAGCCTGATTTGATCTTCCGAGATCTATTTGATAGCTGCCATCGATTACGTCACAAACCAGATTGACCGCGACCGTCGGTGTTATATTAACGATTCCCGGAGATACGTGTCTTCCGCCGCCATGTGGATCATTATCATATCTAAGAACGGTTGGATATGGTGCTAGTTTTCTCCATGCATCGAGTAGTTTAGGAAAAAACTCATCAATGACATCATTGACAGATTTTCTTAATTTATCCGGATTATAATCTGGAAACTTAAACGTTACAATGTCAGCTTCGGGTATTTTGTACTTGGCTGCGAAGGATTTTTTATAATCGCTTGATGACTTAAGAACCATATCTCTAATTCTATTATAGATAACTTCAGAAGAATTAACTATATAATTTAAAACTTCTATGTACCTAATAATATTATCGCGCGCAGATGTTGAATCAAATAAATACTCTTGAAAACTATCACGTAAATTATTTACCTGTATTTCATGGTCTAAGTTTATTGAAGCAAATATAGAATCAATATTCAAAGCAATAACACGTTCATTAAGATTATAGAAAAGAGCTCTAGGATCTTATACAGGTGCCCTCCCCCTCCATTCTGGTTTTACTTCTATGTAATCTAACCATTCTGAATTCATTTTAATATCATGACGAAGACTGTTCTTTGACGTAAAATCACCCCTCGTTGGTTCTGGTGGTCCTTCATACACCGGGGGAATTTCAGGCCAGCCTAGTACGGATCTTATCGTGGACTGATAAATATCAACGGCATAATCAAGCGAGTTTATTTCAATCGTCGAGGACAGGGTCGGTTCATGAACATTAATTGATATTTTTGCTTCTTTTCCCGTTATTGATTTTATTCTACGTTGAAATTCCTCATTGATCTCTTCAATCTCGTAACTGCCAGTTGGTATTCCAACAACAACCCAGTCAGGTGTTCCATCGGGTTTGTTCTTGTTAGCAAATACAAGCGAATTATTTGCTGGTGTACCATTAAATGATTTTGATCTGATATTTGGCCAGCTGTAATATACTCGTAATTGTGCTAGTGCTATTTCTTTTACTGGAATTGCAGTAGGAAAATTAACACTAAATTCAGGATTGATTGAACTTACCGAGATCATCGTTATCTTTGGCGGAGTTGTGTTGGTCACAATCTGCTGGAGTAATTCTGTCATTATTGATACTTGTATCTTTAATACCGATACCTTCGTCGTATATTTTGGTTATCATTGAAAATTCGAAATCAGATATAATTCCATCACTGAGACTCGCTGATAACAACGAGGATAATTTCGAGTATGCTACCGTCGCTGTATGTAATTTTATTGTGTAATCGGATAATTTTTCGTTCGTGCAAGTACATATTTTTTTTGCGATGATATTAAGCACACCTGCAATAGTTGTTGCTGCTGAAATACAAATAGTTACAGCTACTGGTGCCATCGTTGTCAACGCTGATAATATGACACCGGTTTCAGCAACAACAGCGGATACTGAATAAACAATCACATCAACGATAACCAATCGTCGTCGATATTTTTTTACTTTTACTGTATATTGATCGACTTGATCTTTTAGCGCCGCCTGCCATTCACGCGCTTGATTGTATCTGTATTGTGCACCGTCCATATATATTTTTATGCAGTAACCAATTGAGGTGTTTCAGCTACAAATTCCAAACACCACCAGTAAGATGTTGCGGTTAATTTCTTATCAGCTGCTTCCAGGATAAATATTTCTTCGGTTCCGTTATTTAATATAACAGATACAACCCCGGAAAACCTGTCGGTGGAATGACGCCATGGAAACGTTGTAAATATTTCAAATTTTGCAGCACTAAACACAGACAGCCTGTACACGCCAGTGACTGTTGCGGTATATTTGATAGTATTATTTTGCTGCGACCATGTTGCAAATCCCGATGATACCGTGCATACGATGTTTGTGATATGCCCGGGAGTTATTCCAGCTGGAATTTTAATCAAATTGGTTTTATTGACAATCTCAGGAATTCCCACTATGATGTCTAGCTGTGTTTGTTTGATCGTGTCTAGGTTAGTTTTGATATCAGAAAGTTTCATGTTGATGACTGGAGGAGTGCCAAAGAACTTATCAATGGAATCATCGGTTTTTTGAAAATTTCTTTGAAGTCTTATAAAAGCGCCTGCGTGAACATCATATTCGGCCCGTAACGTGGATAATTTACCGTCTACGTCGTCGACGTATTTTTTTGTTGCTGCGTCTTCGTCAGATGTTGGATCTCTTAAAACTACTATTTTATTTCCGTTCATGCTGAGTTCACCCGTCATTGTGTCACCGGTGCTTTTCACACAATTAGCAACACTTCTTGCAATTTCATTTCTAATTGTTGCAAACGATATACTTGAATCTCTGATTTTGCCGCTATCAGTAAACACGGGAATATTATCCGTAACTGCACCAAGTACTCGCCGAACTATATTATCCCATTTGATATTGCTGGTTTTTAGTTTACCATGTTGATCCTGAAAAATAACAACCTCATCTGGATCAACTCCAGCCAGGTTCATAATATCAGCGAGGTCATCCTTAGTCGCATTCTTCGACAGATCAACGTCGCCGGGCTTTTTCTTAACGCGTGAAGAAGATCTTCCGTAAATATCAACCATTATAATAAGACCCGTTGTTTAAAACGCTTTACGCGCAACATATCGGTTGCTTGTATAATCGTGCACGACTTTATGTGGCGGCCTGGATGATTTTGATATAGCGTCGAGTACATTAATTACTTCACGGCCGCATATTGGCGGATCTGTCATTGTTTGTGTGGGTAGCGTTGAATACCAAACTTTGGAACCTCTGGTTGTTGCGTGAAGTGGTGCGACATACTTGATAAATTCAACAGGTGGAGCTAACCCGTACGAATCAAAATAAATGATTCCACGTGGATCAACCGCGTATGATACCCAATGAGTACCGGGTCCGGAACGTTCGTCAAAATTAATAATACCTGTTTCGAGTTTGTTTGGTTGTTTCGGTAATTGATCTCGCATAAAAACACCTCTAAAGGCTTTTATTTTTAATTTTTTAGCGGCATTAAGTAAATCAAAATTTGATGCTGGAACGTCTAACGAAGTGATCCTGGAAGCCTTAGGCCTCTCCCCCAACGAGATCCTGGCAATCTTAAGCCGCGTCCCTTTTTTTGTATCCTTGCCCTGTTGCTTTCTTTAGTGCCATTCCAGCAGCTGTTCCAACAGCACCTAACGCGGCTGCTTTTGCTACGGCTGGAGCAGCTGCAGCTATTAATGCCGGAATGGCCGCGAGAAGTGGAAATATACCACCGGTTTTAAACATGTCTTTGATGGCGCTCGGGGAGAGATGAAATTGAACTCCAGTTTTTAATTCCAGAGCTTTATTGAAATGTTTAATCTGATTATTTATCAACGATAATTTGTTTGAACCACCACTAATCTGATCTCGTTTTAGTGATATTTTAGTTCCGCATTTGTTGGCGGTTTTTGATTGAAGCTTTTTTACCTGACCGGGAGTCAGAGTAACATTAACATGACTGTACGACATTTTTTATATAAATAATATTTTTTCTGAATAATTAAAGATTTTCCACTGGTGCATCAACAACTCTCATTCGACCACTACCACCTTCAAGTAACATGGCTTTGTCGCTAAGTATGACCGCGATCGCTCTGTAATCAACACCACCGGTATTTAATGTTGCTTTGAGATGTATATGAACGACAGATTGTTTTGATAGATCAAGATGTTCTAATGAAAAATAATAAATCGGGTACAAGTTTTTAAAATCTAGTTGTGATATTTGCAACCCAGTATCAACATTTTGATCACGTCCCATAAATGACATCAAACGATGATATGCACGTCCTATATGATTTTGTGCATAATTTAGTTGTACATTCTCTGTTGGTTCCTGTTGTCCGTTTATCCGTAAGGAAATATTTGTGAGACCTAGTTGGTCAAATATCATATGAGAGTGAGTTTGTGAGTTTAAACGATTAGTTCTCTGAAAAGCAATAAAAATATGTCGTGGTGCAGAAACACCCTGTTGTGATGCTATATGCCATGTAAACTGACCGTTAACGTTAGTTTGCATACTGTCTGTGCTTGTTGTTAACCATGACAACAAGGATTTACCACCTGCATCCATGAAAGAAATCAGTTTTTGTTCTTCTGCGATCGTTGGAGTCATTACCGGCATCCACAGTGAAAGTTTCGATAATATTACTTTACCAGCATCACCAGCGGGTCTCCACAGAGCATCATTATCATCGTTCTTTCTTACAAGAACAACCGTGTGTCTAGCTCCAAAAATAACCTTTTTAACATTCCTGCAAAATCCAAAAATATGCGATAGTGGAATTGTACATGAAAAACCTCTATTGCCTTCTAGCAACATATTTCTACGTGCTGCAAATCCCAAGTTGAAATTTTCGCTAGAACCATGAACCACTGGCCACACATCAGCATCAGCGTTATCGGCAAAATTTCTTGGTCGTCTTATATTATACGGATCACTTTCAGGATTATTGGAGTTATCTTTCACAAACATCATTGTGGGACCTGCTGATCTTGTATAATCATCAGAATATCTTGCTAATCCTATTATTGTTGTAGCAACGTCGACATCATTCTGAATTGATTCAATATTTTTTCCATCAATCATATATGTGGCGCCACTAAATAATGCCATGATCCCGTTGTTGACAAAACCAATTTTTACTGGATTTGCGTAATTAGTATCATCCGTTTTTATAATTGTACCTTCTACCTCAAGAAAGGCATCAGCGGGTAAAAAGTATCTACTTGTGTCATGAACTTGTAGTTCAATTCTTCCACGTTGATCTGGTTGTTTTGCGTCATAGGAATAAAATTGATAATCACGTACCGATTCATCCTTAAGGACGGGTGCTTCCATGTCAAATGCTGTGTCGGATACGCGCTTGAACATTTTATTATAATTATTTTTCGTCTAACACGTTGATTACCGCGTTCGGGAAATTCCACTTCCGGATATCAAACTTGAGATATTATTTCCAGATTCACCGAATCCTTGATCTGCTAACGCTGCTAGTTTTTGATTTGCAGCTTGATTTATTATTTTACTGACATCTGCAGGCATCACCTCAGTACTTGCCAGTTTCACTGGTGGTTGTTGTTTTCGTCGCAATAATCGTGCTAGTCTTTCCTTGATCGCCGAGAACGCCTTACCAGCAACATTGACAATTGCACTAGGAGCTTTATCACGAACAATATCGATAGCTTTCATCGATAATTGTTTTGCAACAGGTGCTACTTTTGGAGCTATCCTTGTAAATAATCCCCGAATGACATCACCAAGTCCATCTCCGTAAATAACACTATAGATTGGTAATCGTGAGTTTACCGCTCTGACCTGTGCGGGTTTACGATGATTATCATGCACAGTCATCTTATTTTATTTACCATTTATCTAATCGCGGTGACTAATCATCAACGAGCTCATCAATAAGTTCTCGGTAAACGCCGATATCCATGATACCACCTTGAAATAGTCGCCGACAAATATCAGCTGCTTCATTAATTATTTCTGGTGAATTATTTCCGGCACGTTTTCCTCCTATGAGAACTTCTAACCGTGACACGTCATTGATGATATTATCAGGACAAACAAAATTGTTTTCTTCCGATGTAGTCAGAAAACCACTTCCAACAGCGCTCGGAGGATCATCATCAGGATCTCTTTCTTTACCCAGTGAACGTAATTTCTCCTGTTGTTTAGTTTCTATATCTCTAAATATTTCTTCTTCTTGTTTCCATTTTTCTTCTGCTTTTCGCTTCATTTCCTTTGCCATCTGCCTCCTTTTCTCTCTAGATGGTTTCAACATCAATTGCTGTTGTTCTATTTGTTGTAAAGCTGAAGGAAGTTTCCGCTGGGAGGGTTGTTCTTGCTCTGGTTGTTCCAGTCTCTCTCTGTAAAGTCTTTTTACTTCTTCATTAAGTCTTTTGAACTCTGAACCTTTAGCTTGTTTTTTGTTGTAATATACGCGATATATCCATTTAATGAAATTATCATCACTTGTTTCTTCATGAGGGGGTTTTAAAATATTAGATTTATCAGATATATTATCTAATATCATCTCAGGTAATTTCTCTCTTTCAGTATCTCTAATTTCCTTAACAATTCCTTCGTTAAATCTTGCAATTAATTTTAAGTTTTCTCCTGCTGATTTGGATTTAGATGCAAGTTTTTCTCTCACATCGGCGACTTCAGTACGAAGTTCTCCAATACTTTCAAGTATTTCCTCACCAACAGGTGGAGGTTGAGCTGCAGCTATGTCAGTTGGAAGGTCTCGTAAAATCTTCTTTGCCTGTTTAGTTCTTCTTGCTATTTTTTCTGATACCGGAAGAAGATCTTCTTTGATAACAGTTGTAACTTTCTCAGTAGCTGCAGTGACGGGTTTAAATAGTTTTTTAGTTTCTTCTTCATACTCAACTTGTGCTTCTTGCTGCGCTTGCAGATTTTTTCTGAATGAGTCTCTGACAGGAAGAAATTTTTTAATTGCTTCTAATCGTTCTCGTGCTGTTCTTGCAGTATGAGATTCTGGATGTATCATTTTATTATAACATAATGATTTAGTTAATATCAGCAGAAGGGGTGTAAATTAAATTAAACAGATAATGAACAACTGTGCGTGGTTGCGTCAAGGAACCACTAACAAATGTAATAAAAAATGCCGTGGAGAATATTGCAAGAAACATAAAGAAAAACCTTCATGCTGGTCCACGAAGTTGTGTTGAAAACAACTTCGTTAGAGGATTATATCAGATTTGCAAAATTGCGGTGGAGATCGATATCGAAGTTTGATGATATATTATAAACACAGAAAGAACATAAATCCAAAAATAGAAAAACCACCATCAGAACTTGAATATTACTTGAAACATAGAACAAATAAAGATGAAACAAATAAAGATGAAACAGATGAGGAAAAACGACAGCGAGAACGCGTTGAAAAATATTCATCAAACTTGGTATGGTGGTAAATTAATAGCAGCAGAGAGGGTACCTACCAACGTTGGTCGTCAAAAAAATAAACAAAAATAAATAAACACGTAGAGTACTTTATTTTTTCAGCTACTATTTCGAACTGAGGTTTTATTAGTACAATCGGTCATTACAGAAATAAAACATCTCAAGGAAAAGTTCATTTGTAAAAATTTGAACCTTTCTACGAGATGATTTTATTTGTTTTTTTTTATTTGTTTTGTCGGAATTCTATGGTCTGTTCACCCTCTCTGCTGCTCCCCCAAGGGCCGCGACCCTGTTTTTAATGATAAGTCCCATTGTCCTTATATCTCCCCACTTTACTACTGACCGTGCTGCTAAAGAAACTCCCGTTTATTCGAAACACCAACAACTAGACAGTGTTTGAGACTGCCTGGCAACAAATTATAGCTTAGTGAATGAAATGATAAACGTTTTGTGCATTTTTTTTATGCCTTCTGTTGTTTTCTTAATCGGTGGGAGGGGGCATAAACAGATACGATGATGTGGAAATGCTATAGACAATATAAGAAAACTACTTTTATTTCACGAAAAGTACAAAAATAACAAAATATGAGGGTTAAGAGGATTCTCAGTTTATGAAATCTCATGAAATGGATGTATCCTACATTACGAAAATTTTAGCATTGTTTCTTTCTTGTCTATTGACAGTGGGTTTCATCTCATGGAACCGGTTGCTAACTGTAAGCGTCGGAGATACGGACCTACTCCCGGTCTTGTGACGAAATATTAGCGATGCTACTTTTCTTTGTGTTCAACAGTGAAGAGTAGGTAAAGCGACGCTATGTAATGGATTCTCAAAGTTCTCGTGTCTGAAGTACTTAATGCAGCGGATACATTATTAATTATAAACTGCAGTTGGAATTCAGTAATATTATTATGATACTCCTCAGTTATTCTTCTTCTGATGTGCTAGATCTGATCAGTACTGTATAGACATACACTTTAGCTCGGTATTTGTAAACCGGAAAAAAATTAACTTGACGTTCATCTACCTAATGATGTATTGTTGTCATACATCTATACAGATGAGCCAAAACTACAATAACTTTGACTTTTGTTTGTACCTAGATTACATTACAATAATTTAAAGTAAACGTATTTAATAAACTTCCACTTCATTACTGTACTGAGTATAGTTAGAGAAAACATTAAATTTTATTAGTTTATTAAACGTTACAGTAGTCATAACTATTCATATTTATGTAGACATTTGAATTGACCCATTAGGGTAACATGGTCATATTCCGACCAGTAGGGTAATTCCGACCGTGGATGTACGTACTGCTGTTTACAACAAAGATATGCAAATTACTTGCTGTGTTCTTTGTTTTTATTTGTGCACATGCGTATGCAAATTAGTAGAGATGTTTCCAGGCGACGAGGCCATCGCGTGACAAAATGCGTAATCGCCTCAGTATTCTCTTTTCTGCTCGAGTTCAGAAGCGGCATTCATAAAAAAAAAAATTATTCAGGACCTTAGTCAGGCATCAATCATCCAAGGTTTTTTTTATAGCTTTCAATAATATAATAATTATGTTATTGTAGCTTTAAAATAATGCTTTGTCTCGCTAAAAAGAGGTAAAAATTGCACCAGTTTTTTTGACAGATAACAATAGTATATAGTGGTCGGATTTACCCCAGGTTCATCATAAGAGGGCAATTCCGACCAAGAACACAAGCTTAAAGAAAATATTGAATTATGATTAGTTTGTATTGAACTTTGAAGAAAATAAACCCAGGAATAGATATATAATTAAAAACAATAAATAAAAAAATTAAAGGTATAAATCTAAATAAAAATAAAATGTTACTTCTCTCTACAATTATCTCTATAACAACATCCACAATTATCAATATAACAATGTTGCTTTCTATCTGCTGTCTCAGTATCTGAAAAAAAAAACACAGTTTAAAGCTTTAAAATCTGCCAAGATAAACAAAATCCGTGTATTTTATAGATGAAACTTGTATATGTACAATCCATATATGGTGGTCAGAATTACACATATCAGAGGTTGAAATAAGTCACAATATCGTCGGATTTACCCCCTGCATACATAATCATAATAAAATCACTTTTCAGTAAGAAGACATCAAATTATATTCTTTTTGAATAATGAAACTTGTTGCAAGAAGCCCGATTGTGTGCTTCCTATATCGTAGTTAGGTACACAGTAGTTGGCTTCAATAATGAAGTCGTCGATCTCATGTCATTGACCTCATTGGTCAGCACTGTAACACTGACATTACTCATTGGTGACCACTGCTTGGTATGGTCTTATTTGATGTGCATTTTACAGATTTTTGTATTTACATTTTATGATTATTATATCTTGTGCTTAGTTACATATTTATTTGGAAGGCTTTATCTCATAATGTATGCACAGTTCCTTTTTACATTTTTAGAACATAATTTTTTGTTAGCACTACGTAGCCACATTTGTGCTGAGGTGGCATAAAAGCCCTACTAAATACAGATATACTAAATCTATTACCATTAGATTTTAGAGTTATATATATGGTCTGTGCACAATCTACTGTCCTATGCAAGTGTTTGTTGAAAAGAAGCAGTGAAAAGCATTTAAGACTTTAATTGGTCATAAATACTGCTTTTTATATATGTTCATGTGCTGTTGTGAAAATAAAGACAATTTTGATATAAAATGTGTGTTTGTTAATTATTAATTTCATCTGTCTTTTCCAAAAACATTATAAATTGGACAGATCCAAATAGGATATTACATATGTGCATCTTATGTAACATTTATGGAACAGAATTGGCATTCATAGTAACATAATTCTTGTCTGTTATCTTGGAAGGTTACACAATATAATGTTGCTTTGCTTAAAATCAGATTTTGAAACATTGAGTATTGTAAAGAGATTCTATAGCAACGGCAACATCAGATCAATGATAAGGACCAATAGATTCCTTCTGACATCAGGTGCTTAGTTCAGGAGTCACCCTAAGCAAGTTTGCATGCCACAGAGCATACATAAAAGTCAAGAGGTGCATAAAGGATCAGTGTTATACATGTATATTGCAAATGAAAATAGTGCAACAAAATATAAATATAGGACTACCTGTATACAGTATCAGTATTTGAAAGTACATGTGCTAATACATTACAGACCCAACATACTAAATAAAACATCATACATAAACATTTGTGTTTATAGATAACATCAGAATTACTATTTGTGGTCAAATTTGACAAGAAAGTTGGCAAATTATGGGGCAGTGAAGAAGCTGAATGTAAAATATTATCAACAGATGTGGTGTAGCTACTTCCAGAACCATGCCGGTCAATTTTTGGCTCCCAGATATTGCAGAGGTCTTGCTAGAATTTTAAAACTAGGAGTCTAGGACTCCTATTTTGGAAAAAAACAGGAGTCCCACCTGCTTGCCACTGATTTTAATTTGATAGCTTCTTTACACCACTGACATGTAGCTCTTGTTTGTCCATTAGAGTGAGAGAGAATTATGTCAGGCCAAGGAATCATTCCAAGAACTAAGCTAGGCATCACACATAGTGTTCCATGCGAACTGTAAGTTCTAGCACCTTTAGCACTCTGCTGAATCTCATTACAATCTTCATCAATTGCCCTTTAACGCCAAAATACTTGTCCAAATTCGCAACCATTTTGTCTAATTCTCAACATGTCGATTTCCAAGTTACATGCACTACTTATTCAGCTACACAATAATGAAAGCTCAAGTTGTTCATTTGATCTACTCTTATACAAAAGTACATCACTGGGTTGTTCTGTCTCTGAATTCAGTCATTGTCTATATCAGTACATTTTCCCAGCACTCAGCCACTAGTCGAGTCTTTGAACTTGCCGCCAATCTGTTGGGTCATCTTCTTCTGATGTACTCTTACAATGACAACATGTACATATGAATTCAGTCATTGTAAATATCAGCACTGCTAAAATGATCAAATCAACATATTTTCCCACTCACCAGGTGGTTGAAGCAGGACTGGCAAGCCCTTGAATTTGCAGTCCAGCTATTGCATGCTTAAGGAGGACTCCAGTATAAGTGATTTTCTGTGCCCCAGATAAAATAAAATTGCATCCAAATATGTGTGATTAAGTATTTCCAAGACCTCTTTATTGTAGGAGTTTTAAATAGAAAAATAAAATGTTGTTTGGCCATCCTTTTTACATGTGTAACATTTTCTACCTGAAGTTTTAATGTCATTTTAGTGGAACATAAAAGAATATCCTATTTTGTTTTGTGCTAATTGCATATGGTTATTAACTCTTTAAAAATAATTGAAGAAAATGTTTCACATGAGAATTTTTGTAAATTCCTTATGTAATGTTCGAAGATGGGTTTTTTTATGTTTTTTTTAATGGATTACGAATACATAATAAATGGACACATTTTATATACATCTTAACCATACACATACTGATGTGGCTTTTATTCACTATGTAGTTGTAATAGATTTTTGTTAATTATTATCCAGATAATGAAAGAAATCATCATTAATTATCAAATTTTTCCATCCTAAATGACTGCAATGAACTATCAAGCAATAATTTGAAAGGAAAACTAAGTTATCTTCGAACTGTTATTTTATTAAAGATAGGATACTAGCTGATTGGCCCATAACTAATTTGATGTGAAAATGAAATGTTTAAAATTTGGAGTATTTGTCCCATTGGATTGACTAATGAGCATATTTTATGCTATATGCATGACATTAGGCTTTTCTGTACATGTAAGGTTTCCATTGCCAATATTGGCACAAAATGCTTACCAAATTCATCAGACTGACCAAAATAAAATAGTGCAATGTTTATCTTTTGAAAAGTGGCAGTTGTCACCAGAACATTCTTTTTTCATGATTTTCTATATGTCAGCCTATTCTGCACATGACTTTGAAAAGATGTAATGTTTATGCATCAGGCTATGAAAATGGAGTGCATTACGTTTTGCTCTTTCTGTCAGCATTTCAGCCAAAGAACTAGGTCAGGTTTTGCAAATTCAGTGTAACAATGCCACTAAATGGCAAGAAATATTAAGTAAACTAAAACAATCATTTAAAAAAATTAGTAAAAGTTCAACATATTTATAAAAACAAGTTGTTAAGCTGAAGAGAAGCAACAATGAATAGGATATACATGTTATGTGTTTACAACATCTCGTTTATGGAAAACAAAATTAAGAAATAATTTTGAAACACCCAGGAATTTCTTGACAATCTGTTTGAGTGACAAATTGGTTAGCAGACGATGAAGTAGGTATGGGACAACTTGCAAATTTAGAAACTTGGATTAAGATGCTGTATTGTTCTAAGTTAAACATATCTATCTTTTAAATAGTGCCTATATGTTTCTAAAAGATAAATAGGTTTTTCTTGGTCACAAGTTCAAGAAGGTCATGGGGTGGGTCCTCATGTTGACATTTAGAAATCACATTTTTGTCAGCATTTAGAATGGAAATGTGGGACATTTTTGTACACTTTATGAATATTACTTACCTAAATTAAAGGATTCTCATTCTTTCTTGATACCAATTGGATTTTTTACCAAAACCAACACATGATCCAATGTTTACAGAAATGACATATCATTGTGTAGAATAGTATGACACACATAATATTCTAACACGGTGGTAATATATATTTAAGTGTTCCACAATGAGAAAGCCTAAGAGAAATTTTCCCATCCCAGTTGCCAGCATCCCTATAAATGTTATGAATCCCCATATTGTTATTACAGTATTATAGGGATAAAAAAGTACATGTATACAGTGTCGAGGTATAAGGCCAAACAAAATAAATTTGTGTTTCTTTTTCACTGATTTTCAAATTAGGGTAGGCAGGTAAATTTTGTATTTCTTTTGTAAAAATTCAGTATGTTTAATTTGATTTTTTTATTGTATCTTTTTTCTGATTTTTTTTTTACCACGGGGGAAAAAAGTTCTAGGGTCGGCAATGAGAAACAATGATAGTCAGCTGAGTGGACACACATTTTTTGTTTAGCCTAACATTGCACTTATTTGGGTTTGTTTCAAAATAACTGACTTTAATCTGTTTTTGGTGAAGCTTTAAAAACTAAACAAAATAGTGTTTATTTTAGTGGGAGTTTACCTGTCTGTAATTACATAATGTAATCTTGATATTATCAGCCATTTAAATTTGTTGCAACGTGTAGCAGTGCTCATTTTGAAATCAAACAGTCAATATACATGCTAAAATGGCCAAAGTGATATGACATGTATAAACATTCACCAGAACCTCTCTTTCTCTCACTCACAAGATAGTGGTGGCTATTACTCCAGGATTTATCTTTAAGCCCAGGAGTCGTGGCGGCTAAGTTGTTAACGAGCAAAATTTAAAATTGAAGGTTGCAGGTTAAAATTCTTCCATATGTGTATCCTGAATTAGTTACTGTGATGTGTCCTTATGTAAAACATTTTTCTTCATTTGGTTATTTGCAGTAAATAACCTGCTTGTGTTGCTGTGTTGTAAAATACCATTGGGGGAGTCACTGACAAATAAAAGGTAGTCTCGTTGGAAACGTTTTTTTAATCTTGACAAGGATGAGAAGGCATCTAACCTGTATACTGGAAATAAAACTAGTATATCAACCTTTATAAAATGGTGCTACCCTATCACTGACATACCTTCTAAAGATGAAAAGATCATGATGTTGATATGTGTATCTATAATGTATCATGTTGTAGGCTGTGTATTGTGAATTACATCAATACACACTGATGTTTTCATTTTGCCTTAAGTTATTTGGGGTGAAACAGTCTCTATTTTGAAGGAATTTTGACAATTACACAAGAAGAAAAAAATGCAAATTTTATTTTCTGTTATTTAAAACTTTATGTCTGCTATAAATAAGGACCAAATTGTAGCAATTGTTGTGCTTAAATAATATTTCTAATGAATCTGAATGAACATGGTGTATTTTTACCCCAAATTACCTCTGACCTGTTGAAATTGACATACTTGCATCTGGCTCTGGAGAAAGCATCAGTTCGAGTATTGAACTCATTAAAGCCCCAATGCCACCATTACATGCAAAAAGTCCTATATGCCAAATCATCTGAACAAGACTGAATCTTGAAATATATTGATCTGAAACATTGTTGGGGTCCATTAAAATCAGATAATATTGATGTTCCGTCACTTTATGAGTCATGTAATTTCTCCCTCAAAAACTGAGGTATCCTGCCATTTTCCATGTATATGAATTAATCCGATGTTGATTGGGTCAACCGATTTCAGTTGAAAGCTGGCACACAAGTTTTGATGATGTCATCATTGTAAATATAAGAAGCTAGCACCACACTATGTCGGAGTTTCTTCAGCCCAGATTTGCCCTTCAGTGTATATTCTAGCACTCCAACCAGTCTTATTTTTACCTAATGCATGCTTTTTCTTCTCAGATCCACTTAAAAAGCAGGCCTGCCTCTCTTCATTCTCTCTCAACTCGATTTATGCACCATGTGCAAATGTTGTTGTTATTAGATTAGTCTCTAACGGAATTTGTTGAATGTATCACATCACTGCTTTTGGAGCATTCCAGAAAAAGATCGCAATCATGAGCGACTTTGTGGACAGAGTTTTTGGGTAGCAACCTCCTAATTCAAAACTCAATATTTGAACATTATTTAAACCTAACATCTTGATTATTTCAAAAAATGGTTTATGTTAGATAGCGTGTTTAACAAACCATTTCCTTCCTACTAAACTTTAAATTGGAAGAATGGTGAAATTTATGATAAACAGCAGCATTGGGGCTTTAAACACAGAAAACCAGTCAAAGTGTCAAAGACCTAGTGAACACATCTGACTTGCATTATTTGACATCATTTGCATTCTGAATGATATCACTTGTCTGCGTTATGTCATGGATATTTGTTGCAATTGTGGCACATGTACATATGTTTTGTTAGATTAAAATGAAACAATTTTGTTTTCTTCTTGTTGTAAGTGACTCACTTTTCACAGCTAAAAATATTTTCTGAAGTTACTTATCAAAAGCACTGAGACCTTTGTGGAAATCTTATTGGTGAACTATTTTAGAAAACCCTAACACCTGGGAGATTTGATGTTCAAGCCCTCTAGGGGCAAGGAGATGATGTGTTTCCTGTCCTTGTCATGAGTATCAGATGCCTTTTTTATGCAAAACATTATGCCACCACACTGGTGGGAACATTCATTGGCAATCCCTATGCTGAAAGATATACACTCTGGTCAAGCAAGGACCCCTTATGTGACATCTGAAAAAGTGTAGGCACTTTTAGCTGTTACAGAACTTTTCTGTACACTTCGGAGCGCACACTGGTATGCGAGTTTGTAATAATGCATAAGGCATGAAATGCTGGAACAAAATCATAGAGTTTAAAAGAGGGGGGGTATTCCCTTGCCTGTTTTAAATTGCAGGACTGTACCACTACAAAAATACTTTTTGAATTTATAAATAAATAAGTTTACAGTTATATTAGTAGTATCATCTACAAAAGCAGTGTAAAGTTTTAGCCCCCCCCCCCCCCCATGATTCAGTCTTTCAAGTGGTTTGTAGGAATTTTGACAACTGATTGAAAAATAATCATTACCTACTGTAAAAATGTTATGATTCATTGCTGATTTGGTCATTTAACAGATTAAATCCAATGTATGAAATATCACCATTTTTATTTTGTTATGTCTTTGCACACATACTTGTTCTTCATCTTTTATTAGCCTCGGCATCTAAAAGGAGTAAAGACCATTAAGATAAGAGCTTGTGACCAGTTAACTTGCAAATATAGTAATGGTGACAGGTCATATTTTAATTTCCTGAATGATCAGATTGGTAGTAATGCAGACATTTTCCTCTGTATCATATGCAAAATATTTTGTAATGGTATACATTGATTGTTTTTGTTTTAATTGGTTGTTACATTTTGGGAGGAAAATGTTTGAAAGGCTGAATCATGGTGGCATTGACCAAAACTGAAGCTTTACTTAGTGCACTTTGGTGCATAGATAGTTGCAGAGCTGTCAGTAAGATCTTTACGTCACATAATTTGAGAATTGGTTGCATCTCTCTTACTAAAATGCCTTAAAACTAAAGGCCACTGTGACCTATATTTTAGGATTTACTAATATGAGTTAGGGTTTCGTGTTTATGATCACATTGATTCATCCATGCTAAACGTTTATTCATCCTATCCTACTCAGCATACTCTTTGTGACTAAGGCAGTTGGAGCTAGAAATAAATATGTTTGTTCAATGGTAAACTTTCCATGTTAATAACTGTAAATTGTATATTGTGAGAAAGCCATGGTAGCTCAGTTGGTGGATCATTAGACCAGTGATCAAAGGGTTGCATGTTCGACACCCACGTAGGCTAGCCCAGTAGCCTGCCACTGTGTGTCCTTGGGAAAAGCACTTATATATTGTGATATGTTATCATCAGCAGGTTAACTGTGTATTGCACATGTGACTGAGTGAGTGTTTGAATTAGGTGAATGGGCTGCATGCTTTTAACGTGAGGCATAGCCTGTGATTAATCAAGGTGATGTTAGATGCCTGAAACTGTATACTGCTGGCTGTCACTCCAAGGTTACTATGAATCCCTGTTGCCAGTCCTGCTATATGCATGTGAAACCTGGATGGTATACAGATGCCATGTCTAGAAGCTGAACCATATTTGCATGAGCTGCTTGAGGAAACTGATGAGGAAAAGATTGCAGGACAGGGTCTCTAACACTAAGGCTCTCACACAAGCATGCTTCCAAGCATCCACTCAATGCTGATGAAATCACAGCTGAGATGACTAAGTCACATCACCAGGATTTCAGACAAGCTAATACCAAAGATTACAGCAAGCTGAAGGAGGAAAGGTAATCTCAAGAAGGTTAGAAGAAACACTTCCAAGGCTGCCTCAGATCTTCTTTAAAATACTGCAGTATTGACATGAGGCTTGGGAAGATCTTACACAGGGTCATACCACATGGAACAGTCTCATCCTTACTGAAGCAACAAAATTGGAGCTGAGGAGACATACAGAGGCATTGCAAAAGTGTGAGAAGAATAAATCTCATCTTGTCCACTGTTGATTAGGCAACTGCAAGAAGCATCTCTTGACCAGTGTGCCACGGACAGTTTAGATCACAAATTGGCATGATCATAAACATGAGAGAAAAGGATGTTTATTTTTATTCTTTTAAATCTTGTATACCCTGTCAGAGTAGGCAGGTGGGTGGTTTCACAGTTATACATGTCATTACAATACTGGCCATATAATGCTAACTAAAAGTTCAAATATCAGATTAAAAAATGATTCAAGTTAAGATGTGAAGATTAAAGACAATGAAAATATCTTTAGTTTGGGAAAAAGGGTTATGATCACTTTAGTCTGAAATTTATATTGTACTTGATAATAATCTACAGTGGAGACTAGAGATAAACTATGCAATAATTGATTACACTCTGGTCTTGGGTTTGAAATGAAAAACAAAGTGAAAGGCTATTGTCTATTATTTAAGTCACACATTTGTGCTTTTAGAAATGTACTTTAGTGTTTAAAAAAAATTCACACGACCTGGTGTGTGATCAGCGATGATAATAAAATGTTTTGTGTTGCCTTCATGAAGTCTGTGCATGTATACATATGTGCATCTTCTTGTCATTTCAGCTAAAATTCTTTTCTGATAAATCTTATTCTTATTTCAGATGATGAAGGACTTTTGGTGATCTGAGTCATTGATCATGATTGTTTCCCTTGGTTATGTCATTTTTGCCCTTGTCCAATGGTGGAAGCAGCGGTTCAGACAAAAAATGTACCTTAGCATTCTGCGCAGCGCTGTTCGGAGAGGCAGTGTTTTGATTCAGAGACCTGTGACTGCAAAGCCTGCAGGGTACATAATAAGGTCGTCCCTGGTCAATGGGTCTCTGACATTCAGAGACGAGATTATTTTCGAGGACGGTGGTGTGCTTATTTCATCTATAGAACCCAAGGTAATCTTGTCAAAAAATTAAAACTGAATTAACAAAAATATTATATATTTTATGTAGATGGTACATCTCCAGCTTTTTCACTGACATAATGCAACAAAGTGCTCTTATATATAATATCAATTATTTTGGCAAAATGACAAATTTCATGTCTCTAAATGGGTCTGGTTGATTGATTGAATGATTGTTTGTATTGCTGATTGATAGATTAATTGGGTGGTTTTTAATGGCACTTTTCTTGCACATTATTTTGCTATGGGAGGTAAGTGCTTTCCCAAGATCACAGGCAGTGAATCTGGGCTGGCCTGGGTGTGTATCAAACCCATGAACTTTGGACTAGAAGCTTTGTGCTCTACCAACTGAAGTAACATGGTGCTTCCCATTGGGTCTTGATAAGTTATATTTTAATGTTGGTTTGTTTAACATAACAATAATATTTTACAATACAAGATAAGATAAGAATTCTTTATTTCATTCTACATAGTCCATACATCTAAATTAAAATATAAAGTATAAACATTGTAAACATAAAAGAACATATATATCATACGTACAAGTATACAGATACATGTACAACAATTAACTGTGCCCTGCTTTGTTAAGAATGAAATTAAGTGGCACATTTAAAGAGTAATTTGTTCCATCTACTAATAATATGAGAATTAAAATGAATGCCATAGTTCCAAAGAGATTTCAGTATACAGTTCTTACTACTAGAAATTCTTGTCATCATTGAGAATACATACTTCTCATTACTTCATCAGGACTGAGTACATTATAATTTACAAACATGTTAGAGGCACTGTTCCATCTAGGAAGAATTTACTGTACTTCATGTACACTTGCTGGCCCTGTTGATGGTAAAATTTAGTCGCTGATGTGAAAAAAACCAACGACATTGGATAGATGGCCACTAAGCACGAAAGGTATGAAGCAAGTGTGTCATGTCAGCATAGTTGATGTCCCAGTTATTAAAAAAAATTCCAAATCCTAAGGCATCATCTGTAAGGCTTATCAATAGCAGAAAACAGGCACTAAACTCTGTCCAAGTTCATTTTTAATACACACTTAAATAAAGAATCTATTTAAAACAAAAGTGCTTGTGACAGTTTTTTCCAGATAATATATCACAACTTTTCAAAAAGATCCCATATGTTAAAAAACAAAAACTTACAATGATGGTCAGATAAAACAAACACATATTTTGACATTTTTGCAGAAAAATCAACTTCATAGTCATGCCCTGTATCTAATTTGTTCTCTGTCAATGAATGCAAACTGCTTATAATTCACCTTCATGCTTGCTTGCATATCTATATCATTTGATCCATTTTGATCAAACTATCTTTTTGTGAAAGCTTAAAATAACAGTTACTTTGGTGTCCATGCAAATATCTCCACCCTTGCCTGAGGTCAGCATTCAAATTTGTGAGATTAAGGTCAGCGTTAAAAAGCTCTTTACTTTCCAGATTTACCAGTAGCAGGTTTGATAAAATAGGGTCTCTTGTTCATCCATTGGTCCTGTCTGTAGATCTCTTTAATATTTTGCTTTGTTTTTGGCATAGTCGTGCACAACAGTTTTATGAAGTGAACAATAACATTTGGGCAGAAAAAGGGTATAATAAAGTGGAGTGAGCAAATCCCATGATGTTCCATATGGAACAAGTGAAATACATTGTTGGGTGAGTGAAAATATCTATGTGGTTTGTTGGGGATGAGTCACTTTTTGTCAGTATGAAAATGTTTGACTGCTTCAGATTCTGTCTGTGGTTCACAGATTACATGCAAAATAATGTCAGAGTTGTCCTGGCCACAGTGCAGTACACTAAGTGCTGAGTCAGTTATGTATTTCTCTGCCTCATATGGCACTAAAGATCTAAGAGGCCACTCAGCTTTGCAGAGAGTTTGGCACTTGCATAACTAGGTGAAATCAAAACATTGATTCTGTCAAGGAATGGACCCTTGGTAATGACAGAGATAATGATTTTATAATACTAAATTCATCATCATCATCATCAGTTCTTAACCCAAGAGGTATTTGTAGCACCACTGATGACTTCACCACCATTTCTCTCCAACTTTCCCTGTTCTCTACTGCCTTTTGGGAACCTCCAAATTACATGCCTGTCCACTCCTTAACATTGTCTTCCCAACTATTTATGTCTGCCTCTTCTTCTACACCCTCACACTATGCCTTGCAAGATTATTTTTGCCAGTCCAAATGATCTTGTGTCATGATGGTACCACTTCAATTTGCGCTTTTTTACACTGGTCAGCAGATCTTCATATGGACCGATGGCTTGTCAGATCTTGTTGTTGACCTCTTTGTTGGTTACATGGTCAGTGTATGAGATGCCCAAGATCGTGCGGTAGCATCTCATTTGGAAGGTTTGAATCCTTCTTTGTAGATCTGATGTGAGCATCCACGTTTCATAAGCATATAGAAATATGGATATGATAATTGAGCGCATCAGCCATATTTTGGAACCAAGAGCAATGTTTGTACCTTTCCATATTGGCCTTGACCTTGTTATTGCTGCTGTTGTCTGGGTAATCCTGCAAAGTAGTTCTGGTTTGGAGCCCTCATCTGTGATAAGTGATCCCAAGTACTTGAAGCTTGTAACTCTTTCTAGCTTCTGTCCACTGACCTTTATTTCTGCACCAATGCCATTGGTGTTGTTTGTCATCAGTTTGGTTTTTTCGGTACTAATCTCCATACTGTATACTGTGGAGGTTGTGTTGAGGCGTTCAGCCAAGTCAGCCAGTTCTTTTTGATCTGCTGCTAAGCCATCAGAATCTGTGAAGTGAAGGTTGGTGATTGTTCTTTCTTCAATCCTGACAGTTCCCTTGTGGTCATGCAAGGCATCCTCCATGATCCTTTCCAGGAAAATGTTGAAGAATGTAGGTGACAGGATAGATACATCCCTGTCTGACTCCACCTTTTGTTTGGAACCAATCGCCTCTGCTGCCATTGATGAGGACAGTGCTGGTGGCTTTGTCATAGAGGTGCTCAACAACCCGGACCGGGTTTGAGCTGATGTTGTAATTCCTCATAGTTGCCCATAAGGCTGCATGCCATACTCTATCAAAGGCCTTTTTGAAATCTATAAAGACATGGTATACATTCTACTGATGCTGAAGGTATTTCTTGCAAAGGAGTCTCTCTCTCTCTGAGTGAAGAAGGACTAAAGTTAAGATCGGGTGTACCGTTGTTGGCAATATGGAAACAAGCTTAACATTAAAAGATGAATATATACCATATATATTCATTTATAAGTTGAGTCCAGCTGGCAACTGCACAGACCTAGGTCTGCTGTCACGTAATGCACAGTTGATCTGGGTCTATGCAGCTTGTTGGAAGTAATCAGTAGAACAAACAACATAGACTCTGACCAGAGGTTGCAGAATACTTGAAGTTACTTACGTGCATACATAGATAGATGAAGTACATGCCCTGCAGTGGAATTTCAAAAGTAATGAAAATATTAATAAAGTTCTTTTGTCAGTGGTTTAATTGTATGACCAGATTGACTTATTTTTTCAGGTTTTTTTTGGGTGTAAACTGACAGTGTTAATAATTAAAATATGTACAGTTGGGTCTCATTTATTTTGGTATTTGTTTTCCAACAATTGCTTTTTTATAAAATTGAAAATCAAAACAATTTCTTAATAATCGTTCATAAATTTAATCCATTTACCTAACAGTTACCTTATTCTAACACTTTTCATGGCAACAATTTGTGTTACATATATGGCTAAATTTGTCAACAAAAATTAATGATTATGTTACATATTACAAAAAGTATTGGATAAGGATAAACTCTCATTCAAGTTGTTAAAATGAATTAAGTCCTATTAATCCTCTTTCAGTTTCATTCCCTTTCAATGCATCCCAGTATTAGATTCACCATTTCTTCAGCATCCTTTTGTAAACACTAAGTGCCATAAAAGTGGTGTCATGTTGTTAGATAGTTTAATTTATATATGCTTTTGTGCAGGGTTTTGTTTTTTTACTTGCAGCAAAAATTGACATTGATGGACTGGACAGCTTATTTTGGGGTCAAAGGTCACTATGAGGAAGATGTAAATCATGAGGATGTAATGGTGTTACTAGAAGCCTCTCGACCAGCAGATCTAGAATGGTTCCTTGGTCATCAACTCTCTATGCCTCCAAGCAAGAAAATACATGTGAATCATCAAGTTTTCTTTTCTTTGTTGTCCTCTTTCAGTTATCATTGTTGAAATTATCATTATTATTACTATAAATCTTACTATGAATCACACAATTTTAGGGTGTGCAGGATTTTAGAAAATATAGCAAGGATGCTATATTCAAATACTTTTTTGCCAACATTGATGCAATAAAGTATTTTGTTTTTAAATTTGGTATAACTGCATGCTGCTGACATGGTGTATTTACTGTATATTGAAAAATTAAGATGCTTAAATATAATAGCTTGCATTATTATTACTATTACAGAATTTGAAGGTTAGAGCTTCTGCCTCGGATGTGGGATGTCGTGGGTTCGTTCCCCAGCCGAGTCATAGCAAAGACTTATAAAAAATGGTACTAACAGCTGCCTTGCTTGGCGCTCGGCATTGAGAGGTTAGTGTTAGGACTGGTCAGCCTGGTGTCAGGATAATGTGACTGGGTGGGACATCATGCTACATGTCTGCGGCTTGTTGCCTCAGTGCTAGATGTCACTATAAACTACCACACTGCAGACATCATAGTGATATGACTGAAAAACTGTTAAAGCTATGTTAAAAATCCAAAATCTAGAATTTAAAGGAATGTATTTGTGTATTGCTGCCATTTGCTTCTTGGTGAACTCATGTGTTAACTTAGTCACAGCTTATTATGACTAAGAGTCGGCAAGGCAAACCACATGAGAAGATAACCACTACCAAACCCACTTAATTGTCTATAAGTGATATTGTTTATTGGTTTAAATGATAACATGCTTCCAAGATAGAGGAAAATCCTTATACTCTCTAAGAACAAAAGTGTTATCAAAAACTTCATGGTTATTTTGTTTTGCAATTAGGTTGCAAGAATGTCTACAAGGTAGGATTCTAAAAATGATTGACATGTATCATTGTGCATTTGAAATACTTTGGCTAAAAAAATGTGTTTCATATTGCACTGGTTTTCAATTTAGGTTAGGTAGGAAGTTCTTTTGTTTTAACATTATATATATTTAACACGATTTTTTTAATTATTATATCTTTTGGGGTTTTTTTATGATGGAGGAAAAGTATTAGGGTCGGCAAAATGAGAAACAGGGATGGTTGGCCAACCAGAAATAGACATATTATTTTTCCATATAGAAGTGAACATAAATGTTATTTATTGAGCTTATCAAGAATGTATTCATTATAGCTCTATTTCACACATTCTCTCAGTCTCAGATTGCTCTTTCGGTTACTCAATTATTTTTAGGATAAGATGGTACATAAAAACTGAAATTCTAAAAATAATAAAACATTGTAATGAGCCAGTCTATTTTATGTAGGTTCTATCACATGGTGCACCACTAGCATGGAAGTCTGGAGATCCATTTGGAATCCTTCTGCACTGTTCGTTAGAGGAGTTTGCTGTGCTTGTAATGGCTTTTGATGATGATGCCCTAACAATGGATGAAGACCTAACTGTTGACAGTATTCTCAGTTAGTAGTTTTAGTGTTCTTTTCCTCAAATTATAAAGTTTATCATTTGTGCAGTTTAGAAAAAAGATATTGTGCTGTTAAAGTCATTTGGTAATTTTTCTAAATTGTGCCATTTGCAAGTATGATGGGATTTATAGCCATTTTGTTTCATATTTCAAGCGAAATCCTTTTCAACTGTCATACTGTTTGAAAATAAGTGCTAAATGATAGGAAATTGTGAAGACAAAGTCAGTATATTCACAATTTATCATGTTAGTGTATTATATCAGTGCATCTGTACCATGATATATATTATATTACAATGTCTTTTGCAATACATAGATTACAAAGCAATCACAAAACAAGAGAAGGTGCATCTAGTTCAGTTGAACACACAAATACATAACCTTTCCAGGTGGTGCGTGTGTATTATCCACCTTTTGGTTCCCTGTTTCAGAAATTTGATTAAGAATAGAGTCTTTTGAAAAAGAGAACAAGTCTAGTACTCTATAGTAGAATCATATCATCTAGTGACAACAGGAGGGACATGGTGGTGTGTGTTCCATTGTAATCTTTAAATTTTCGCATATTTTTAGATGAATGTGCAGAAAGTTATCTTAGCCCTCAATAGGTTCTGTCATTTTTTTGATTGAACTTTACTTGGAAACCATGAGGACATGTTTATACAATTATTTGACAGAACTCAGCTTTCATCTAAAGATGTTCAAGCACATATTTCATAAAATGCTGTCTACATTTTATTTATATATATATATATATATATACACACACACACACCGCTCCCTCGATAACTCACGCCCGGATAACTCGCGCTCCCGCTTATAATGCAGTGTCCGTCTTGGCTCCCAATTTTTTCCAGAGAAAATGTATTTAAAATATCTTTAAAATATGCTGAACATGAAAAAATTACGATAAGAATTGATAAATTAAACCTTGATACATTGCTCGTTTTATTATTGAAAATGGTGATTAATGCCCGTAAAAATATAATCCATATTTTGAAATTTGCAAGTTCTAAACAAGAATTAATTTCAGAGATCTCGAAAACGCTTAATTATGCGTATTTGGATGCCAATTTTTGATCTGGGACACAGAAAATCACTGAGGCGGGAGTCCTCCGTACGCATGTAATAGGTGCGCGGGAAAATTCAAAGATTTGCCGGTCCTGTTTCAGCCACCTGCTTTGTGGGAAAATGTGTTGATCAGTTAACTGTGCTGATATTTACAATGGCAGAATTCAGTGACTGAAAGACTCTTTGATGTACTGTTGCCATTTTATAAGAGTACATTAAAAAAAAAAAAAAGAACATGATGTAACAGCTAGGCGGCTAGTTCAAAGGCTTTGACTAGCGGCCGAGTGAGAAAAGGTACTGATATTTAGTGACTGAATTTAGAGGCAGAAAGACCCAGTTTTAAAATCCTAGCAAGACCTCTGTTTAAAGATATATATTATGTAAGTTTTTATGATAAATAGTTGTCAGTATACTGTAAACAAACAGTCTGGTGAAATAGCGATCAATGAAAACTTCTGGTAAATGCTAACAGGTGGCAACCAGAGAATGAAATAAACACCAATTAAACATCTTCCTGTGTGAAAGTCACATTCTAATCCTTTAATTCCGTTTCAGTGTAAACATTATAATCACAACATATTCTGTTCATTGAAAACATGAAAAGAGTCAATCGACCGTCACATCGAAACCCGTGAGTACTTCTGTGAGAACCTAATTACATGTACATGCCGGCTTTGTTTTGATCAACAACTTGGGGAAGTGTTTGTTGCATTAAAAAAAAAATCGATTACAAGAGACCTCGGGTGCTGGATTAAGGGTCTTGGAGCTGCCTTTGACGTAAAGCAAAACAGTAACGGAGACAACGACGATGATAGTGACTTCGAATGTTTCAGTGAAACTGATGTCATTAATGCCGAGGCTGTTTGGGAGAAATTTGTACAGACTCATGGTCCTGAGATGGGCGTTTCTCTTGATGATATGGAGGAGTGGATTTGTGATGATAATGATTGCCCCACAGCCGAATACATGTCAGATGAAACTATAATTATTTCTATAGCGAACAAATTTGCAGCAGAAGACAATTCTACCTGGAGTAACACAAGTGTTCAAAGTGATGCAGACGTACATGTTGCACCCCCCACCCCTGTGCACAGGAAGCAATCAGATATTTTGATATTGCCATAAGGTGGCTGGAGACCAAGAATGTTGACTACGTAAAGCTCATGCAGTTGAGAAATCTGAGGGATTTTGCTCAGCGGCAGAGAAACCAAGGAGTAACACACACAAAAAAAATTAACTGATTTTTTTCAAAAAGTAAATTGATATTTGTCAAGCGTGGCACAAACGGCAAGTATTAACTTGTTCTAATTTACGTTGTTTTAAATTTGTAGACCAATTAAATATGTTAGTACTGATTAACCCTTGTTTTTATTGTTTTCCATTTTACTTCTATCACATTCAAATCTATTTATCTATCTATCGTTCAATCGACACTGTTTCTCGAAAAGAGTCGATGTTTTGTATATAAAAAAACGTCTAATTTGGATCAAACAATAAAACTAGAATGTATCCAATTCAGCATAAAAATTAGTGACGTAGTACACAATGTGTGAAGTGGTACACATGTTAAGCGAACGGAAACCACGTGGAATAATGTTTTCGATGATCGCCTCAATATACTGTAATTTATCCTGAAATTAATGTTGTCCTATGAGGAAATAATAAAGTACACCGTTATGAAGAGATATTTATTAACAGTTAATCTCAGAACGATTATAAAGTGAGTATTCAACAGTAAAATCTGCCTACCCCCCCCCCCTTATTTCTCCGTTATGTCGTCAATCACTTTATTGGTTTTGGGCTTATTTTATAGGTCCCTCGATAAATTGCGCCTCACTTATAGTGCGGTCGATGTTTCTGGACCCCGATGTGTGCGAGTTATCGAGGGAGTGGTGTGTGTGTGTGTGTGTGTATATATATATATATATATATATATATATATATATACAGTGTGACCCCGCTATAACACACTCCGTTATAACGCGAATTTGGATATAACGCAATCATGGCGTGGCTCTCGAAATTTCATATACATGGTATTTTTTTGTGCACAAAAAAGTCTTAAAACGTACGAAAAAAACGTAAAAAGTTGCTTATCATTTTTTGAAGAGATCGCGTGTGAATAATACAAGACGATCGTGGCTTGGCTCCTGAAATTTTATATGCATTTTTCTCATACACTAAAAAGTATTTTTTTCTTCTTAAAAGTAAGTAGAGAAAAAAAACGTATAAAAAGTTTATTCTGGGATCATGTAGGTCTTCGCCAATGTCGCAAACTTGGATTGTTTTTCCTTATTGGCTGCAAAACTTACCATGTGGCTTTTTTATTTATTGGCAACATTGTTGGCTGTTTAAACTTTTATATACAACCATTGATTTGGAGTGTAGAAATTCAGATGCCCCATGAAAGGAAGCCGCAAACTAGATATAAAATGCACTGAAATTTATATATTGTTACATAAACAAATTCTTTGTCCATACTGACAAACCATCTAAACAGTGCATTGTTATACCAAAATCTGCTTATCTTGACATCTAGCATGAGTACAGTATGTTGTAAGATATCCGTTTTGTTGTTGACATTTCTGGTAACGGAGATCAACCAGACGAGGCAATGTCTCGTAATCTATCTTTCATCAGATTTTCGGCTGCTCACTAGTAATTAATATATTTACAAAGACTGACATTTGTATGCGGATGGTAAGTAAAATTCCTCTTCTTTTCAGTCAGAATTAAATCCTTCAGAACACTCACATTTTCTGTAATAATCCATGTCATCAGAACACCCGCGTCTCTATCGTCCGTTAACCCTTTGTTAATTTTCAGACGCATGTGTGGAAGGCACCATCATGCTGCTACCACAAATGTATAAAAAAAAATTAAAAAAATGCATCTTACTTATTGATTTATTCAGTAGGCATGGAGGGACAGTAACTAGAATATTCTAAACGATGGGCAATTCCTTTTTAAAAATGTACCCAGATAAAATAGTTTGCTGAAGTTTCAAAGGAAACAGATTACCTTTGAAGCACCGACTGTTATGAAAACGTACTCAGCAAATGGAAAAAATACCAGTTTTAATCATGCAGTACAATTATTTGATGTTGCCGCCACAATAAGAAATGGGCATTCGTTTGGTTCTCCAAAGCTGTCCTTTAGTGGTGACTTCAATAGCGCATGCACCCTTCATCAAAGAAAGCCGACTACAATCTTTCAACAACAGCAAAGAACTTTTCTTCAAAGGAAGTCAGTACCAAACTTAAATAAAAGTGATGGAATCTGATGGATTTTTGCATTTTCCAATGTGACTGGAACACGTTAACTGTGCTGTGAAAGTTTCCTTTTTGTAGGGAAAAAGTTTATGCTTATGAACGCTATCAACGGCAGCTTAAAACGCAAACTTTTACCGACTTGGAACGTACTTTACGGCAAATATGTTTCATCATTCGTTACTTGATTGTGTTATGTTTTTCCACCGAATTCAGACCAATATGACCTGTTACAGAAATTAATGAATATTTTAAAGCTGTTATGTGTACATGTTTTTGATGGAATCACTTGTATTTTGCATTCAATGTATATGATGAGGTTCGCAGGTGAGTACACGGTGTTGATACTCTAGTCATGCTATACATTAGACGTTTATATATAAACAGGATTCATGTATATATACCAATTCATGGTTCTCTAAATAAAGTAAACCATTATATTATGTCTTTTGTTTTCACTACAGGTGTATTTCTCATTTAATATGCATCAATTTAAGATGGTAACTGTGCCGACGAAGCAAGTATTTTACCATCCGCATTTATTACTGACCCCACCACCCCAGCCACACAATTTTTTTGGGGGGGGGTTACATTTTCTTCAGCTAACTGACTTGGTTGCATATAACACGGTTCGGTATATAACGCAGTCGGGTTTTATGGCTCCGTGTTATAGTGGGGTCACACTGTATACATACAGTGCAGCCTTGTTAATCTGGACATATTCGTTCCCAGTGAACTTGTCTGAATTGACGAGTTTTCCTGATAATTGAATCATGCACATTTTTATTTTACGATGTCATCACACTATGTACATGTTTATGCTAGCTGTAAATGTATATTCAATAATGGTTGAAAAAAATTAATGAATACATCTGGCAAATCTTTTTTATGCATGCCAGTATCTTTAATCGTTTACGCTTGCTTGATGGTGTCACCATAATATATGTAAAAAGTACAATGAATACAAACTGATATCTCGCAGTAAAATGAGTTTTGGTAAACTTATAAAATGCAGTCCTTTTTATAAGTCGTATTTACAGCCGTTACAGCGGCTAATGAGCTGAAAATTGACATCCCCATTTTATTTGAAAATGAAGCCCTATATTGTCCACTGCATAAATCAGTCAACTGTATTTGTACAGCCATCAATAAACTGTGACTGTTTCATACAATTGGTAAACAACAAAGAGGCTTAATGACACACTTAATTTATTTACCATATGTTATGTCAAAAAGTGTGAATGATTTGATCCCAGTGTGTTTATTTAATTATTAACACCCCCGTCGGCGACTAGCTAAAACAGACATTGTTTATACAATCACTGGTTACAATATGGTCATTCTATTTAGTTTTTCCACACACATGATCACGTGATCAGTTGATAACTTTAACATGCTACTAGAATTTGACCAATCAGAGATTAATGCATTGACACATCTCCAAATTTGCATAGGTGAATCTGTATTATCAGACTGACTGTATTTTCATATACGATTTTTCAAATTTTCTTATTTTTGGACAGATTATTTCTGGATTATTTGTACATTTTGATTTCCAGATCCAGAATGCAGATTTCTTGATTAACGGAGCAAGTTAACGTTTAGGAATTCCGTTCCCATTGAATTATGTCGGGATAGCAAGGTTTCCAGATAAACGGAGTCCAGATTAACAAGGCTCTACTGCATATGTGTGTGTGTGTGTGTGTGTATATATATATATATATATATATATATATATATATATATATATATATATATATATATATATATATATATCATGTTATGTTATGTTGTTGTTCTTACTATAAATGTGTTCTACATCACAGACCTGGACCAAAGAGTCTGGATAGCTTGCACTTGGGGTAAAGAAGAAGCCAATACATTTTGGGGTTGATAATTATCAACAATGTAATTTCACCAAAGTTTGTGGATGGCTTACAGATTGTGAGGTCAGTGTCAGTAAAAATAAGTTTTGCAGAGTAATGTTTTTTCTAGCATAAGTTCTTTGACTAAACTTTATGGATGGCGTACACTTAGTTAGAAACCTTCTCTTTAGGGGTCTGAAAGTCAAAGGTCTTGGTATATCTAATATTGATGAAATTCTTGTTATTTCAGCTGTAGCACCAGAAGGTAAGGCCAGAACCCTGGTTCCCAATGTAAGTGAGGAACTGTACCTCCGATCAAACAGAAGCTCAAATGTTAGCTTGAAAGACAAGGGGCAGGAAATGGTACCATCACCCAGGCAGACACCACGAAGTAATAGCTATAATCTATTACAAGTTGAAAATTGGTCAAATGAGTCTCTGGCATCTAACTCAAGCATTGGTCGAGTCGACTTTTTAGACATGACTGAGATAGACTCACAGGAGGACATGTTGGATGGGGAAGATGCAGAACCAGAACCAGAACCAGAATTAATGTTGCATGAGAGCGGGTCAGGAGAGGGGCTGTATGAACTTGATGCCAGCACAAATACAGAGTCAAGCTCTCTGTCTGAAAGCTGGAGATGGGTGCGGATGTCTTCAGTAACAAAACCTCCAAATGTTTTAGTGTACACAGGAAAGAAAGACTCTGTGAGGAAATTTGAAAACGTGAAGTCAGTACTGGAGCAGTGTCTTAACACAGACTGTTACGTCATATATCACCTTAATAATGACCAAGTTCATGCCACTCCATGGGTTGATAACACTGCACTTTTAGTAATAGCAACAGCTAATTTAAATCAAGATACTGGTGACGTTTTTCACAGATATTACCAAAAAGGAGGAAAGGTACTTAGTCTTGGGAATTCCACTTTCGATTCCCTCTTCCTGGGACACAAAGAACTACGTCCAAATGTGGGCATTGTTGAACTTACCTACAAACACTGGTCTGGCATTTCACTTATTGGAGATCGCTATGCATATGATCTTGATGTAATTAATACAGATGATTCAGCCATCACAAGTGTGGGAACTGATGAATCAGAGAATGTTATCCTTGTAAAAGTATGCAAAAAATCAAAAAGTGCTCGAGGCACATCTCTTCTTTCACAGGTTAGTATAAGCCTATTGTTTCAAGATGTCTTGAAATGTTCTGCATGCATGTGATGTGTCTTCTGCCATTTGGCTCTGTACTATCAAAACATTGAATCTGAAATGTAAGCTTAAAGTTTCACAGCTTGGACAATCTGTAAAAACATTCAAGTTTCTTGAGTCCATGCTGCTGAATTGCAGTGACCAAGATGTACTTCAGGTTCCATGTTCAAATTGTTTTGAAAATATAGAGTCAAATTTGTTTAATATTTTTACCAGCAAGTAATAGAAATTTTGTCATTTATCAGATCTTGCTTAAATAATGGCTTACGATTTACGTGGCTCTATATTTATCAGTTAGCACTTCAGGCTGTTGATGCGGTGTCTGGTCTTTATATCTGTCTATTCCTGAGAGATGGCAGGAAAAAAGGCGAGCCATGGGTTTCTTAAAGTTTTATATTTTGGAACCTGGAGGCCTTGAAGTCCTGCCATTGCACTTACCTGACAGTTTATATAAATTTATTAAATTTTTAGTACTTTGTGTATATATATATATATATATATATATATATATATATATATATATATATATATATATATATATATACACACACACACACACACACACACACATGCCCAGGGCAGAAAGTTTCAAAAAATTCTTTGTCATGAGATGTTTTGGTACCTTGCCAAGATTCAGTGAGAAATCCACAGAAAGAACAAAAGATATATATATAAATATATATATATATATATATATATATATATATATATATATATATATATATATATATATATATATATATATATATACACACATTTTGATAAGTCTTAATTGATCAAAAATATAGGTTGATGTTGTACATTTTGCCACTTGAGCCATTTATGTTTCAGAAGCTGAGTTTGAAAGAATGTCCATGTATACATCTGCTATCAAGCATTAAACCAGCAGCTGATAACTGTGTCTCAGTTAAAGGCCTCAAGCTCTGGTCTATGAATGTTCAAAGGAATTTGTACACTCTCTTGGTTTAAGACCACTCTGGTGGCCTAGTGGTTAGAATGTCCGCCTCATATGCAGGAGATCGTAGGTTCTACCAAAGACTTATAAAAATGGTACTAACGGCTGCCTCGTTAGGCACTCAGCATCAAGGAGTTAGTGTTAGACTGGTCAGCCTGGTGTAAGGATAAGGATAATGTGACTGGGTGGGACATCATGCTGCATGTCTGTGGCATGATGCCCCAGTGCTAGACACTATAAACTGCCACACTGCAGACATCATAGTGATATGACTGAAACATTGTTAAAGCTACATTAAAAATTCAGATCACACACACACACACACACACACTCTCTTGGTTTAAAGAATTACTTAATCATGTCTCAAGTTCTTTGCGCCAAATCCTCCTTCACTCTACAGTGGATGGGATTATAACAACCATGATTTCTAACAATCTACATAACAGACTGCAAGAAAGTGAAGTGTTCACATTCTCAAAACCAATTTCATTACCTTCATTTGTTCCTTAGACATCAGTGATTTCAACTTGGTTCTGACAATTGAAATTTGTAGTTTGTCGGTGTATCTTAAATACACTCTTTCTTTCTCCAGTATGGTAGCATCAGTACTTCCATCAGCAAGAATGAAAGGAATTTACTTGAATGCAGACTATCCCTAATTGTTTCTCTGAAGACTTGATCAGTTGACAGAACAAAATCTCTTGCCCTGAGTGTGTTCTTGTAATTAACACCAGGTTCATTGCTGTTCTTCTCCTAGAGTGCTTAAAACGTCTTCATATCAGAAAATGGTTTCCATAACAGGCTAGAGTGTATGCTGTGTGTCTTGCATTTGTTTCAGTTAATTGTTATTTAATTTTAAAATAGCCTTTCCTAGTGTAGTGTCAGCACATGTTGGCTAGTGCATATACTGTGCTGCTCAAGCCTTGTGTTGTGACATCCAGAACTGTCATCAGACTTGATTAATTCTATCCTGAATTAGTAAATTCTATAGATACATTGGTTGAATTTCCAACCTGGGATATCATTTATCAGTAACTTAAAACCATCCTTCCATCAGTCACTGAATTCAAACGATAGGTAACTATCGCCCTTTTGTGGCTGAAAATTTGTCTCATTGTTTGTCAGATTTGACATTTTTTGCTGACAGAGACTGGATTATGTCTCTTTGGAGAAATAGTTAACTCAGATTCAGTGGCAGACTTGTGTTTCATCTCTCCATTTTCATGATAGTATCAGTGGCCAGATAAAGTGATAAAACCATGAAACCTAATGCTTGGCAGACTTGTTTAAAAAAGGGAAAAGCACTTGTCCTGGTCAAAAGCTTTGGGAAATTGTACTTGTCCAACTTCAAAAATAAATATTACATGATGTCAGGCTATGGGATTTAATAAGCCCTGTATGGTATCCAGTATCAAAAATAATTGTCCAGGTTGTCAAGTTTTCCATATGGATAGAGAGTAAGAGAGAGAGAAAAAGCAGATTTTTATAATTATTTCTGATCTGGCACAAATGTCGAAGATATGAATACTTCTCTTATGCAGGGGCCCCGAGTGGTCTAAAGCACTCAACATTATGGATCACTGCCATCTCACCTCTGTCTGCATGGATTCGAGTCTCGGGCTCTGCCAGTGTGGGTATGTGAGAAAGCTTGCCGGAAGCTGCTCATTTGTCGATGGTTCTTTCCGGGTTTTTCCCGGCTTCTTCCTCCACCATTAATAACTGCCGCAATTTATAGCCTATCTTGTGCTGAAAAATGGCGTTAAACCCTACAACAACATTGTCTTAAGCATCCTTCTTAAATGTCATAACAATTGATGCATATATTTTTTTCAGCTGTAAGATTATTTTTTATGGAAACCATGAAATTATTAATGTTGAATTTCATGTATTGAGACCAATTTGAGAACTTTCCTATTTAGAGACAATTAACTCATTTATTTGTTCTTTCATTATGTTTGTCCATGTTGAAAAGTAGTCTTGAAAATGTTTTTTTATATTCATATATATATATATATATATATATATATATATATATATATATATATATATAAGCTCATATTTTGAAAAATCTTTAAGTTATATTATATTTGTCTATTTCTTTGATTGGCCATTTGGCCCTATTGAGGCGGATTGTGTCTTTAAAGTATGGATATGAAATGGAGGAAAATCCTATTTACAGGCACAAAAATGAAAAGCATTATTCCAGGGAGGCAAATAAATTTACTGTAAATTGCCTTGATAACTATTTGGAGTTACTTAACTTAGACTCTTGCTGTGGATTAAATCTGTTGGCAGAAAAAGAAGAAAAAATCCTAATGATTGATTTTACATTGTATCAGAATCCTTTTGTTAGATCTCATGAAATTTTGTGTGCCAAAATATTCTGTTTCACTGAGATAGGAAAAGTAATCCATACAAATGCTATATATAGTTTAAATATCCAGGTGCTATTTACAATGGATCCCAGTGAGGTGGCAGTGACCATAGAGATCTTCAATCAGCTGAAGAAATCTAATGCAGCACGCTTTGAGATTCTTAGTGAACTGCTGATGGAGCTTGGTTTTGAGTGTGGTCCAAGGTCTATCCCTGATCTGACACCAGCGATACTGCTTACCAAAACTGAAGTAAGCAACTTGTTCATTTCATTATATCACACAGTGTTATGGAAAGGATCTAATATGTATAGCAATCACACAGTTTTTGATGGAAATAAATCAATTACAAAATGACAAATTAATTTGCAATTTTTGACAAAATTTTACAGATATATTTATATAAATAGATATAACTGTTGATAATGCTAAACAAGAGCCATAAAAGATAAATTGTTGAATTTCATGTTTTGCCTAATACTTGCTAAAGGAGCTGATTTTCCGTTATCAATTTCCCCCAGTTTACTTTACCCAGCTGCACACGTCTGACTGGCGTGTTATATCATTACAAAGGCTATCACGTCAGTGGTTTGCTTTCATTAGACCTTGTTTGCTTGAAATTGATTTAACACAAATATCAAAGTAAAATTCACACCCCAACATTGGACACAATACTGTGAATATAATTGTTTGTACATGAAAACAAGCAAAGAACAAAAAGAAGCCAATGTTAAGAAATTTCTGACCATTTAGATTCAAGTTTGATTGGTATAGACTTACCATAAGGTTTGGACCTGGCGCTTGAATTCAAGATTTGTGCTTCAGAAGATTGAAGAATGCAGAGCCATATTATCTATAATAGATTTCAATAAGTAATTTGATTATCATTTTATGTTATGAGCTTTGTGGATGACAGGTGCGCTTGTACCCCAATCAGTAGACTATAGTTCCATAAACAGTAAATTTAGCCTAAAAAGAAGATTATAGAGATAAATGACAATTATATTTATGAACAAATTTCATAAAAGTGAATATCAGTATGTGTCATGAATTGGATATGGGAGTATTTACATAAAATTCAGTGGTTCATTTGTGTTGAAGTTTATTAAATAACTCATGCCCTGATAACTCATGAACCTGTTTATAACGTGGGGTCAGGCATGGATCCCATTTTTTAACCAGAAAATACCAACAAAATGTATCCCTACTTGAACTTGAAGAAAATCGTGATCATAATCAGTAACGGAAACTTGGATATATCGCATGTTTTATCGTCAAAAACATTAGATAGGACCTGGAAATTTTAGTCAACATTATGAATTATCAACTTTTAATAAGAAGTCATATAATTTGTTACATTTTCTTTCCAAACTACATTCTTAGTATAGCATAATTAACAATATTCAAGGAAATTTTGATGAATGAAAATGTCACTTACACCTAGTGAAGGCAGTACTTTAATAAATAAATACCAATTAAATAAAAAAAATTATCTGCTAAAATTTGTGTTCTAGTTCTATCTTTCAGTTCCTTTTAAGTGTAATCATCATAAATGCAATGTGTCCTCTTGTAATTAAACATAAAATGTCAATCTATCGTAACAGCTATGTCCGTGGGCATTTCTCTGAGAACCTAATTAAGTGCCGACCATGTTTTGATATCAGACTTGCGGAAGTATTTGTTGTATTGTTGCATTAAATAAAAAGCTGGCCTCCTTTTCTATTATCACATTAATTACATCTTTTGAATCAAATAAAGGAGGTGGAGTAAAATTTTTTTAAAAAAACATTAAAAGGCATACAAATCCTTCATGCTTAAAAGAACCAGCAGCCCCAATCATATGTCGGTTACCTCATTTCAATTGATAATCGAACACTGTGATAAATATTATTGTGTATATAGTCTAATTAAACTACCTTAAAATAACCGACTCAACCATAACTGTGATCAAAGAAAGCAAGGCAACCAAGTGAAATGAGAACTTTGTAAAATAAAGAACTTTATTTCACATTTACAGATCATTGTGGGGAAAACGAGTTTCTGAGAATTCCTGAATTAGCACATAGGGATATCTTCAGGGATGATAAGAAGTTTCACTATTACTTGCAGTGAAATCATGGCATCATATTTTACTAATTGAACAATACAAAAATTGAGTTTTGACTTAGATGATTGTCTCACATGATAAATGTTTGCATGTTTTTGATAAAAAGGAATCTTCTTTGGTAGTGTATGAACAAGTTAATCTGGTTCCCTTATTAGTAGAATCATTGTTTCGCTAAAATAAATTATGCACCACTCTGGGACCCAGACTATTTAACAAAACAAAAAACCATGATGTGATACACAAAAAGCATTTGTGTACCGTGTTGGTTGTTGAAACCATGTGGAATCATCATTGTTATCGATCTTTCAGATGTTGGACATTTTGAAAATAAATGTTATTTATATAGAATAACAAACATCTTCATCAGAAAAAGTACTTTATTGACATTTATTCTCGACATGATTATAAAATGAGGATTCATTCATTACACAGACCAGTTCCCCCCCCTCCTCAACCCCATGGTTCTCTGGATGTCTAGCAGAATTTTTAGGGGTCTCTTGGTAACTTGTGCCCTCGCTTATTGTGCAGTCCTTATTTTTGGACCCCAGTGTGCATGAATTATTGAGGGAGAAGTATACATTGAGTTGCTTTTTTATATACCTGCCATAAGACTGCATATTATATTAAGATGTTGTCTGACCATCTATCTATTGCCAGGTTGTAGACAGTGTTGAAAAGAAACTTAACCAAATTCATTCTACACACTAATTCAAGATGTCCACCATCAATAGTTACCAAATTTTATGAATTGTTTGTGCTTGGGTAATGAAGAACCCTTGAAATTTGCTGTCAGAAGATCAAATGTCAAGGTCACTGTCACTAAGAGAAGAAACAATGGTTTCCACACAGTAACTTGAGTTTTTCACCACTTGGGATAAGGAAAAATCCTATGTATTTTGGGGTCAGAAGGAGAAAGGTCAGGGCAATGGTTTCCACCAAGTAATGGTTTGCCGTCACTTACCTGGACCAAACTTTGTCGATATCTTGCACTTAGAGTAAGGCTGAAGCCAGTCAGTTTCAATATCAATGGTCAAGGTCACTGAGACTGAAAGAACAACATTTGTTTCTGCACGGTAACATTAATTCTACATCTCAGACATGAGCCAGACTTTGTGCATGGCTTGCACTTTGACCAAGAAAGAACACTGTTGATATTGGGGATTTAGAGGTCAAATTTTAAGATCAATGACTAAATGAAGAAAAATGTTTTCTGCATGAATTTTCAGTTATCAGCCATGTACCTTCAACAAAGTTGTGGTTACAGAGTTACAAAGTTACATTTGGTAAGAAAGATGCATATTTATTTTGGGATCAAGAGGTCATGGTCACTGACTGAAAGAAGCTTTTTTTGCATACATGTAATAAGATTTGAAGAAACATTGAATTTGGGATCTAAAGATTAATGGTGAAGGTCATTGTGGCTCAAAGAAAAAAATGTTTTTTTATATTAACTTTCTTGAGTAAGTTCATTAAGCTTTTTTTTTGCATAATAAGATTTGAAGAAACATATTCAATTTGGGATCTAAAGATTAACGGTCAAGGTCATTATGGCTCAAAGAAAAAATGTTTTTCAGATTAACTTTCTTGAGTAAGTTCATTAATCAAACTTTTTGGATGATGTACATTTAATGTACTAAATAGACCTATAGATCTTGAGGCTAAAGGTCAGAGGTCATGGTCATAATAAGTCAAATAAGTAAATGGTGGTTTCTGCGCATTAAATTTTGTTCAGAATTGCAAACCTCGACCTAAATGTCAAGGTCACTGAATGCCTTGGTTAATAATCACCTAGGTCAACCATATTGTGCTAGTGAATACATAGAGGATTATTAAACTTGGATATGGACATTTAATGTGCTATTTACTCTTGTTGTCATTAAAGAACAGATGGATTCAATAATTCATCTGACAGAGGAAACTGATAGATGCTTATTCCAGTATAATCTGTTGAGTGCATGTTGAGCCTGTGAGGGGCATCAGCTAGTTGTCTTCCCTATCAATATTTTTAGATGGCACTGCAGGCATGTAGGTCCCTCCTCTGGAATGCTTTTGATTTTATCTCACATCTTGGGTCTGTTGTTGTGCTGTGGCAGTGCAGACTTCAAAAAGTGGTAACTACCAAGCAAAGTTACCGTGTTTTCAAGCAACATTTTACTGAAGGCGACTTTGAAACTATAACTATTATGGTAGGTTTAAATATTTCTGTTTTAATTATGAAAAAATTTTAACATGGTATTTTCATTCTAACAGTTTTCTTGATGAACATGAAATAGTAACCAAAAAAAATAATAAGAAGAGGAAGATGAAGAAGAAGCAGAAAAATAACAATAGCAAAATCAAACATTAACATGTGCAATTATGACAAAAATACCAGGATTATTTGCAATAATAATAATAATAATAAATTGTACTTGGTGTAAATTTCAGTATCAACATGATGGCGGGTGTTTTGGTACAAATGGTACAAAACAATACAAGAATGCAGTTACAAAATCCGCCATGACAATATCTATAATTTAAGGTGATTTCTGGTTTGTATGATGCGTATATACATAAAACATACTGCAGACAGGAAGATAAATTGACAGTTCTGTTATTTACATTTTGCACTCAAAAGAGCATTGAAATTCCAAGATAAATAACACACAATACAAGAAATTTTATACAATGGTTGTAATCTAGAAAATATAAAAACACTAACGCTGGGCAAGATATCATACTGACATATATAGTAATTTGAACAAATTTAAGCACCACATTCACACTGACTTATCAATTCAACCATCCTTTTTAATGGAAATGTCTGTAACAAAAGTAACTCACTTTTTCATTTGAGACACCACAAGCACTTTTCTGAAAGTCATGGATATTGGTTGAACATAGATGAAGTAACTAGAATTGCAAGGGGCCTACTTGACTAAAATGTCACCTTCAATATCAGGGGGAATTAATTGACCAATGTCCCCCATTGTTTCCTCATAGGTTATCAAGAAAGAGTTTATGAGGTCAGTTCAGGGCAGATTGGTTGATGAGATGTTAAAATCTGGTAAGGTCAGCCTGAAGTTTACAGCAGACCCAGATGATCCAGTTGGACCAACATTACTTCCTGTCATAACAAGTGGTAACCTTGGCAATGTGAGATTTGCAGAAGACACTTACTGGGAGAACCTGACAACAGAATCTCTTGGAAATGCTGTTCTGTATGTTGACATTGTGCCAACCACAATGCCACTCCTAGAAGGGTGAGTATTTTAAGGGTTATATGATTTGTCAAACCATCCAACTGTAACAATTAGCTCACTAAGGTGACTCTTAAATTACAGGATTATGGAACAGTAGCAAAAAAGATATGGAATATGGTTTTTGTGATAAAATCCATATACACCACTCCCTCAGTAACTCGCAATCCCGCTTATAACGCAGTGTCCGGCATGGCTCCCAATTTGTACCAAAGAAAATATATTTTAAATATGCTGAACATGAAAAAATTACGATAAGAATTGGTAAATTAAACCTTGACAAATATCTCGTTTTATCATTGAAAATGGTGATTCATGCCCATAAAGATAAAGTCCATATTGTGAAATTTGCAAGTTCTAAATAAGATATATATTATGTAAGCTTTTTTAAAAATAAATAGTTGTCAAAACACCGTAAATAAACAGTCTGTTGAAATAGCGATCAATGAAAACTTCTGGTAAAGCTAACAGGTGACAACGGAGAATAAAATAAACACCAATTAAATGTCTTGCTGTGTGAAAGTCATGTTCTAATCCTTTAATTCCATTTCAATGTGAACATTATAAACGCAACATATTCTGTTCTATAAACCTGTGAGTACTTCTGTGAAAACCTAATTGCATGCTGGCTTTGTTTTGATCAACAACTTGGGGAAGTGTGTGTTGCTTTAAAAAATCAGTAAAAAGATACCTGTGTTGTTTTATCACTTTGAATATCTCTTTTGTATCAAATCAAGCAATGGAGGTACATAGAAAAAATTCAAGGGCATGCAAATCGAAAATGGTTTTGCATTTTTATTGGTGGCTGGAGACCAAAAATATTGACTATGTCAAGATCATACAGTTGAGAAATTTGCATGATTTTGCTTGGCAGCAGAGAAATCAAGGAGTAACACAAAAAATTAACTGATTTGTTTTCAAAATGTGAAGTTATATTTGTTAAGCATGTCACAAACGGCAGGTATTATCGTGTTCAAATTTACGTTGTTTTAAATTTGTAGACCCATTAAATTCATGTTGGTAATGATTTTTGTTTTTATTTTACTTCTACCTCTATCTATCTATCATTCATTCATTCGTTTGATTGGCAATGTTTCTCGAAAAGAGTGTCGATCTTTTGTATTAAAAAAATCCTGCCTAATTTAGATCAAACAATAAAACTAGAATGTATCCAATTCAACACACAAATTAGTGACATAGTACACATTGTGTGAAGTGGTACACATGTTAAGCGAACGGAAACCATGTGGAATGTTTTTGATGATCTCCTCAATATACTGTAATTTATCCTGAAATTAATGTTGCTGTATAAGGAAAAAATAAAGTACACCATTATGAAGAGATATTTATTCACAGTTAATCTCAGCACGATTATAAATTGAGTATCCAACACTGTAACCTGCCAACCCACCCACCCTGTTTTACCTTTACGTCGATCCCTTTATTGGTTTTACCATTTTTATAGGTCCCTTGATAACTCGTGTCTCACTTATAGTGCAGTTGATGTTTTTGGACCCCGATGCGTGCGAGTTATCGAGGGAGAGGTGTATTGGCTTATCCAGGTTTGGTCTGGATCTAGGTTTTTGGCACATTAAAGAAGGTCAGGGAACCAGACAGACTATGCATGGGTTACCTGAGATGATGTGATCAATCCATGTTCCTGCAAAATGCCCACATGATGAAGCTTTTTCGTATAGCATATGGAAATGTTATCCATCAAACAAAAGAACACACTGAAGGTGAATGATACAATCAAGCCTGAAAAGAACCAATCAGTGAAGAAATTCAGAGGCACCCTGGAAGAAGCCACAAACTTGATATAAAATGCATTGGAATTTATATATTGTTAGATAAACAAATTCATAGTTCATATTGACTAACCACCTCAGCAGTGTATAGTTATATCATAATCTGCTTGTTCTTAACATTTGGCCTGAGTACTGTATGCTGTAAGATCTCAGCATTTTGATTTTTTTTTAATCATTTCTGGTAGCAGAGATCAACTAGACGAGGTACTATCTCATAATTGATCTTTTGCATGAAATATTATCAGATTATTGGCCACATCCTAGAGATTAACACTCATATTTTCTGTAGTAATCCCTGTTAGAAAAGAATACCCGTGTATTCATCGTCTGTTGGACTTTTTTTTTTTAAATCTGCATGAAAGATAGTATCATTCCACCACCAGAAATGTCACACACCCCCCAACAACAAAAAATACCCAAACAAAAACGGAGATGTACTTGTTGGTCTATCTATGCTACTGGGACTAGGTACAATCATCCAGCTTTTGAAAGCAGGAAAAGTAGCTGCTACAGTTGACCAAATGACAGCTAATTCCATTTGTTTTTAAAATGTACCCAGAAAAAATAGTTTTGCTGAAACTTCAAAGAAAACTGATCACCTTTGAAGATTCAATCTTTCTGTATAAATACTAATCAATGTTCTATAGTTATTTGATGTTGCTGCCACAGTGAGAAACATACATCTGTTTGGTCCTCCAAAGCTGTCCTTTACCAGTAACTTCAATAACACATGCACAATTCATCAAAGAAAGCCAACTACAATCTTCATTAAAAATAAATAACATTTCATCAAAGTTAGCACCAAATTTAAATAAAAGCAATGGAATCTGATAGATTGTTGCATTTACCAAAGTGACTGGAACACAATTATTGTACCATGAAAGGTTCATTTCTGCAGGTAAAAATGTATGCTTACGGTAGCTACCAACAGTGGCATAAAACACTATTTAGTAAATTGAAGATGGGGTGGTATCTTGCAAAGATTTTGTTTAACTTATTAATTTGTTCAAGTTTTCAATTCCCTATCAATATCCTCATACCCCGGGTAGCCAGTCTCCAGCTGACAAAATCATGGCAAATTTAAGTACATATACCTGTAGCATGTAAACAGCCACAGCCATGTGCTACTTGTGACAAGTGCAGTGAATTGTTAATTGACAATCAGATATAGATCAAAAAACGAGAACTATCAGTTCTTGTAATATATATGTGCTATTTGTGTTTTCTAACGGGATGTGAGACATACGAAGTTTATAACATGTGATCTATACTCAAATTCATGGATTTATTACATACAAGTACAGTACTTAACAGATTATAGATTGTATTTCATAAATGTAAGTTGTCTGTATACAAGTGGGTTTTTTTTAGACTAGCTTACCTTCATTTAATCAGAATCACTTATTTTTGCTCCCGCTTTTATTTACACCCCCCAACCCCCACCATAATTTAGGAAAATGCATCATTTTCATCAGTTAACTGACTTGGCTGGTTATAACATGGTTAAGTCTATAACACGGTCAGGTTCTGTGGACCCCAACTACCGTGTTATAGCGGGGTCACATTGTAACTTGAGATGAGGAGGTTCCCTAGCTAGTTTGCAGAATGGCTGAACAAGAAATCATATCTTTATTAGACAGATTTAACACAAATCACATAGGATTGTTGAGTTGGGGGAAAATATAGAACTGATGAAGAACACATAAAACAGCATGAAATCAATCCCTTTTTATTGTTATGAACAGTAGCAATATTTCTGTCAAAGGATGCATGAAAACAAGGAAAATGCATTTAAAAACCCAGCTGGGTTAGACAAGATCATTAAGAAAGTGGATGCTTTTAAAGATGAATACATCAAAGACAGATTTGGAGGTTAGAGGAACAATTTTATCAAGTACACAATAGTAGGACCTAAGATATAGCAGTCACTTTTCTGGTGGCATCTGGTAATATACCGGTTTACCACTGAATTTTTTCCTGTGGTACATACCACGATACTTTTTCATTGTACATCAGTCGTTTCCATCAATAATGAATGTACGGAAATTCCTGAGGAATCTTGATATGATTTCAATGATATTAACAGTGTGTTTTCATTATTCATGACAAAATAATTTTGAAAAGTGTGAGCTCATTTTAATTGACCATTTGAAGAATGTTTTTAAATATTATTCAGGTGTCTAACATTAATTAATGTTCATCAAATTCACAACTGTGATCAAGAATGCAAGAGATCCAAGCAAAAGGCTACTTGTTTCATGAAAATCTTTTTTTCTCAGGAATTTTTCTTTTTGGAGATACGAGTTAAAAAGTCTGTGGTGAAGTTAAAATCCCCAAGTAGGCACTCAGAGGTTTACTCATTGATGAGCAAAAATTTCACTCTGACTTGCAGTGAAGTAGCAGGATCAGTATTTTACTAATAGAACAAAAAATATTGAGTTTTGACATTATTTTTGCTTGAAAATAAATGTCCATCTTTTTTATTTAAAAAGAAATCTTAGAATCAAAAATTACACCAAAATGTATCCACATATAAAATAATACAGTTTTTCACTTGTACAGATGTGATGTTTGTTGAAATCTCTTGGAGTAACATTTTAATAATGTTTCAGAAAGTATCTTCAAAATAAAGGCAATTTATGCAGCAAAGCAAACAAACTTCATTGAAAATTATATGTATTAACAATTATTCCTGAAATGATTATAAAAGAAGTATTCAAATATTTAACTTGCCTTCACACGCCCTCACCCCCCTTCTTACTTGGTCCCAAGTGAAAATGGTGCTGATCTGAATGGAAAGTCATATTGACATGGGTTTTCACCAAAAGATGTCTCAAGGTGTTTTCTTGGTTCTAAATACAAATGATGCTGATCTGGGGTCTAGTATGGCTGCAAAAGTGTCCTGCTTGAAAATCTTGTTATCACTACTTTTCCTGATTAAATGGTCATATCATTATGGGGTTTTCACTAAAAGACTTCTTATAATGGTTTATTATTTTAAATTAAAATGGTGCTGTTCTGACATCTATTTTGTGGCCTCTTGAAAAAGAACTTTAGCTACTCTTTTGAAAGGGAAAATAATTTTGACATGAGGATTTCATTAAAAGAGGTTTTATGGTATCTTCTTGGTCAAACATGAAAATTACTAATCTTGATATGGCCACTTTGGTGGTTATCTTGAAAACATTATCTCTTCTCCAAAAATGGATAGCTATATCAGCGTGGGGTTTTCACATGTTGACTTCTTATAATACCTAATTAGTCCTAAATAAAAATGGTACCAGTCATGCATCCAGTATGGTTGCTTTATTGCCGGTCATGAAAACCTTGTTGTTGTCACTCCCCAAAATGGATGATCATCATGTTGTGGCGTTTTGACCAAAAGTCTTCTGATGATGTATACTTTGTCCTAAATGAAAATCAAGTATGCCCACCATAGCAGCTAATTTGGAAATCTTGTTATCTTTGAAGAATATTAGAGATGGTTTCAACGCTCAGCAGTTAGAAGGACAATAAGACTTATCTTGAATTCCTGGATATTTTTTTGGCCCAGTGGAGCATCAATCCCTTCTATTTTAGTAATATTAATAATGTAATTTTAGTGGTGATAATAATGTAATTTTAATAATTGACAATAACATAAGCATAGTATTAACAATAACATAACTTAAACATTGACACAAATTTAATTTTATTATTGACAATAATGCAATTTTAGTAATGACATTCATCTAATTTTCATTAAAACATGAAGAATGATATGCATGCAAATGAATGAAATTTACAGTACATGATAATGTCCAGCAATACTATCCTTGTTAGCATGTGAAAATGACTCAACTAATCAGCCTTTTATATAATTGATTTCCAAGATTTGAAATCTGCATTACAGATTACTGTTTTCTACGCCAGTGACTGTAGGTTTGATTGCTATTGCGGGCAGACAGACAGCAGGGAAAGGTACAGGAAAGTGTACTCTGATCCACACTTTGATCTTTCTGAATCCTTACCCTCTATTTCAATTATTTATCACAACATTTGCATGTAGCATGAAACTTCTGGGAGACAATTTAACTGGCCACATGCTATATATGTGCTTATTAGTCGAGTGCAACTGCAAACAACATAGACCCTGATCTGACATCACATAATATGCCCACAGATTAGGGTCTGTGTTGTTTCTTACACTGATCACTCCAAACAGATTTCATAAACCCAGATCTGCTGGTAAATTTTGCAATGGAAGATCTGGGTCTGTTCATTTTGCAGTTAGACTCACCATATAAGCAAGTAATTAGAGTAATTATGCTTATTTTGGATGGTTGAATTGTATGAATCTTATGTTTGATAATTTATGAATATTCTGAATCCATGACATTTGTTGAGATGAGAATTTTATTATTCACAGTCTGCATTGATGCTAGAGTTTCCAAGAAGTAGTCACGTTTGTTTGCTCTAGAAGTATATTGACATTTCAGTTGGTAATTGACAGCTGTCAGTTGGCATCTCCTTATCAATTAGCCATTCAATAGACAGTTGCTATGCAGTTAATTCTGTATTGTTTGTTTGTGCAAGTCATTGCAGATTGAAAAGCAACACTTGTGCATTTTTGCTTATGTATGTCAAGTATATTGTCATTTCAATTGGTAATTGACAGCTATCAATCAGCTACTCCTTATCAATTAGCCATTCAATAGACAGTTGCTATGCAGTTAATTCTGTATTGTTTGTTTGTGCAAGTCATTGCAGATTTAAAAGCAACACTTGTACATTTTTGCCTATGTACGTCAAATAATTTAACTACATGTATATATAATTTTGTATAATTTTGGTTCAATTTTGACAGAAATTTCAACATTGTTGTTGAAATAGGTATACGGATTTTCACAACATAATCTTTAATTTAAATTGATATGTTAATGAGCAGGCAGAATATAGTTGATAGTTCAGTTTTTATTCCATGATCAAGAAAAATGCTGCAATGTGGAGTTTTTATTCCATGGCCAAGAAGAATAAAAAAAAACGAAGTTTTTATTCCATGGCCGTGAAGAATAAAAAAAATGAAGATTTTATTCCATGGCCATGAAGAAGAAAAAAAATGGAGATTTTATTCCATTGCCAAGAAAAGGCTGCACTGTAGAGGTTTTTTTTCAAGCCCAGAAAACGTATGTAATTTGGAGTGTTTTGTTTCAGATCTTTCTCTCATGTAACTTTAGTCTCCATCAATCAGCCACCTGTATTGGCTATAACACGTTTTCCTCTTTCAGTTTTCTTTTCAAACTAACAAATATTTTAGTGCTTAATTGTTCATTTCTGTAACTTGTTTTCTTACTAAATTATGACTCTTATTGCAGAAATACATATTTTCAGTTGCCATATCTATTTTTAATTTAAATGAGTTGCCATCTAAAACATTGCAGTGTCTAGGGCATTATGGGCAATTGATATTATATTAAATTTAATGTGCCAAAAGTGGTGCAGAAACAAATTGAACAAATCACAGTTTCATTACTTTAGTGTGGTACTGATATGCCAACCAGTTATTAAATGACCAAAATCGTACAGTGATAGTGTTTTGGAACAAAAACCATCAAGCAGTCTTTTTGTTTGAAATGGTCACTATCCTTGGGGTATCTTTCCCCCCACCCACCCACCATTCCCATAATCCCATTTATGGTAAAGCTCAAAATCACCTGGAAATAATTATATACTCAGTGTATCCCATAATATTTCTTGGTTGAAAGGTTAAGAATAAGCTTTGCACACAGCCAAGTTGTAATAGTCTCAATGAAAAAAAAGGAATTAAGTAACATATTGACTTCCACTGATGTCTTATTAACATTTTAATTCAAGGAAGAATTTGTTGTCTCTATGATTCTCATTCTTCCAGTCACATGATATGGTCTTGATGTAACACCATACATTTGTTTGTAAAGGTGGCAGTTTCACCAAGAAGTAGAAGGTGATAAAATGACTGCAGTTCTAATGACTTTAGTGAACATGCTGCTAAAACCCACCCCAACTGAGACAAAAATCAATCAAAAAGTCAGACTTCAATGGAAAATTTGATTACACAGTTGCTGAACAAAAGAAGAATAAACAACTTTATAACCACCTTAAGATAGTGCTTGAAAGCTGAAACTTCACAGAGACTAATGACTATAACATAGAAGGGTATAATGGCTCCGGCTATGACTTTTCCAATGTTGTTGGAGTATCGTTGAAGGCATTAAAGAAGAAAATCTTATATTAAAGGTGGTTATTTATTTGATTCTTTATGCAATGTACAGTTACCAAACTTTGTGGATAACTTGCACCTGGGTAAGGAAGAGTCTTATTGATTTCAGGGTCAAAAGGTCAAAGATTAAGGTCATGCTGACTGAAAGAAGGAAAATGGATTCCACCCAAGAACAATAGTTCTTCATATCTGTGCTTACCAAATTTTGTGGATGGCTTGCACTTGGTGTAAGGCAGAACCCTGTTGATTATGGAGCCAAATGTTAGAGGTTCAGGTCCGTGTGACTGAATAAAAAAAACATGATGTCTGGACAGTAATATTAGTTTTACATTACATACTTTAACCAGACTTTGTGTATGGATTTCATTTGGGTACAGAAGTAGAGTGTTTATTTGGGGGGATCCAGCAGTCAAGGTCATGGATGAACAGTAGAAAAATAGTTTCCACACAATAACAGTCATTCAACTTTTCAGACCTAGCCCAGACTTTGTGGATGGCATGCACTTAGCGTAACAAACAAGCCTGTCGATTTGGGAGTCTAAAGGTCAATGGTCAAGATCAATCGGACTGAAAAAAGAAAAATTGTTTTTGCCCCCAAAATATAAGTTATCTACACAGTGGACTATTAAACATAGGGTGTGTATAATGTTGCATTGCTTTTATTTTTTTACATTTGTGTATTGAATAATATATATATGAATAGTTCATATCTGTTTTCAGTGTAATTAGGTTTGAATTTTGACAGCAAAACATTCGGGATTAGAGAATCTGGTAAATTTCCATTTTGAAGTAAATTGAAATAATTTTGCACCAACTAAAACTAATTGCCCTTTAATACAGAACTTTTATTTTGTGATACACAGGTAGGGGAGGTAATGCCTGGTTGAGCCCTGTTGGTTGTGCCATGTTTACATTACATGTTCGAATCCCCTTGGACAGTGAACTTGGTCAGAGAGCCTCATATTTGCAGCATTTAACCTCACTAGCTGTTGTCCAAAGTGTCTGCTTATTGCCAGGATGTCAGGTATGTCCTAGTCTGATTTCCATGTCATCGAATTTTCAGATATAATATTTTTACTTTATATAAGATGATACCATGTTTCTCTGATGATAAAATCATGGGGCCGACCTAATATAATTTTCACAATGTGGGTGATGGGAATATTTTCAGAAATGACCTTGTCATGTTAAGGCTGTTCCATTAAATAATTCATGAACCCAGGGAAGGACTTTTAAAGTGGGGTACTCGCCCATAGATGCAATTTAAAATTTCTTGTCATTTTAATATGAACTTTGAAATCAAAGTACCCTGGCATATATTTTTTTTAAAACAGCCTTCTGTGGGTTCCATATATGTTTAAATGGAACAGCCCTTAGAGTGAATCACCAAATATTATGTGTAGCATGTATCAGTATTCATTAGGTTGTAGAAAGTGATACCAGAGCGAGACCATCCATTCCTTTAAACCATGTTTTATACCTATTAGATGAAATATCTCCATAATAAAATATTCAGAACACTTATAACTTTTTATTTGAAAAAAATCTTTTTTCAAGTTCTGGAGCCATAGTCTGAAAAGTAGAGACTGATCATCCATTGTTGTTAGAATTAAAATCGATACCTGCATAATGTGTGGTTGCAGATCTAGAAATCAGTTTTACATGAGAATATGTATTTTACATGAGAATATTTATTTGAACTAATAACACATTGAAAAAAATTGTCACTCCATAATTGATAGTATGTGAATTTGCAAGCACTGAAATATTTTTTTTTTTGTGGCTTGTTTGATGCAAGTTTTCAGTACCAGAATACACTACTAGGTTCTATTCATTTTTTGCTTCTTGATTTTGACTTGACCAGGAAAAAAGACAAATCAATTTACTACAGCTAACAATTTTGATTGTAATTTGACATCCCATATATTTTACACTCTCATTGAATAAAGCTTAGATGTGATTGCTAGAATTGATGCAAGTCACTTAATACCTACTGTGTAAAGTAGATCTTATTGCATTGACATTGCAGTGATGCCTTACATTTAATGTGATGGGCCTTTATTAATTTGCCTTTTGAATGGCTACTTTCATTTAATGACCATGACAGATTAGTAAGTACTAACCCTTACTCTGACTCATTCAGTGACCATTCAAGCGTACATCAGATAAACTTTTTTAACAGGTTACTGTCTAATCATGGCTGTTAAATATGTCTCTTGGATGTATACCTGTAGTGTAATGGTATGTTGTACATGAAGTGTGACCATTACATTGAATACCATTTTTACAAGTTTATTGTCAATTTATTGGTAATTACTGTCCATACTAAATGCCCAGTAATTCAAGTTACTTGTGACAAATTTGAATGGCATAATGTGGCCAATGAAATGTAGGCATTAAGTAACTGATGCTTTATGAACCTCTAAATGCATGGTAAATCATTATTTCATGACCACTGATTCATTGGGATGGTATTTCGTTAATTCATTATAAATATTTCTTTTAAAAAATCATGGCCACTTGTAATGGCTGTCATGCAATTGCAAAGGGTTTAGATTTTACATTGATTTTTAGGACTCATGGTACTAATTCCGTTCCCATAGTAAACCTATGCAAACACCATGATATTAAAAATTCAATAACTTAAAATTTCTGAGTGCTCATGATCAAATTTATATTGATCAGTATAAATGAAACCTGGATGACAGCTTCTGTGTAGAGGAAAGTATATATGAGCTGTGGCATTTACTGTACCTGCATGTGTTTGAAGCATGTGCTTTCAATTCTGCACCAAAGAGTTAGGTGCTAATTTTAGTAATGAGTATTCCAAACTCATGGCCGTTAAAGGACTGAAATTCCATCAATAAAACAATGTCTCTGGGTTTTTTTCACTTACAGCTAGGTTAAGCTCGCAAAAGATTTTTCCCCCTAAAACATAACTTACATTATTAACCAATCAAAGTCAGCCAAACCCATATATGCTCATTTTTATGTTCACCCATTTCCAGGCTGGTTCCCATTTTTCCATGAAGTTAGTACCATGTGACCTTTATGGTGGCTTAGGTGGCGCTATACAGTTTCGCATTTTGCATAGGGTTAGGATTTTAAAGAAAAAGAATTTCCCCGGCTTTCCTCACTGGTTATACTGGCTATTTAAAAAAGACCTTGTGTATCTTAGGTATAATGCAAAGAACCTTTAATTCCCTTTATTTTGGTGTATGATTGATGGGTGTACTATGGGTTATAGAGTATACAGCTTGGCCTTACTTCAAATATGCACCTTTCAAAAAAGTGCTAGCTCTACTTGGTCATTTTCACTTCCTGAACTTCAGAGGTAAATTGTATAAAAAAGAGCCGATAACTTTTTTTACATTTTATATGTTTGGTAATTCATTCATTGCACTTTCAGAAGCTGGTATTGTCTAGTCTGGCAAAATTCATTTTCCCTATTTTAATAGCTGCTATATATAGTGTACTTTAGACTAATTCAGACTGATTTTTTAACACAAGGGAGCAGTCATTTTAGTTAGCAGTGTGCTTAAATCATGTAAAATTTCCAAAAGTACAATATCCAAAAGAAATATCTTCCACATTACATTAATGTAGCATAGAGGTATGCAAACATTCTCTTCACTGTGCATGTTTTAAATGTGAACTGCTTCACCTTACATACGTCACTCTCTCAAAAGTACATATTATCTGGTGAGTGCCACCTTAATGGTTTGTGCATGCATTAATTATTGTTTGCAAAGTCCAACTTTTGTTTAAAGTTATCCCCCCTGCTTTCTTTATAAATGAAATCATTTAAAAAGAACCCGGGAAAGAACCACCAATCCATGGGAAATTACTTGTGATCTTTCTCATGTACCCACAGCAGCCCAAGACTTGAGCCCAGGCAGATAGAGGTGAGATGGCAGTGATCCATCACAGAAAGTGCTTTAGACCACTTGGCCACTTGGGGCCTCCTCATGTTGAAATAGTCAAATGACATGGTAATACCAGTCAGAGGCACTCCAAACATTGTGTAATGACAGAACCAGATTTCAAAATGTGGAGGAAAAAAGTAATCTAGCACCCTGACATTATACTGAATAACTCTTGATTGCTTACAGTCATCTGTTATCCTAAATACATGCTTCTCTAATATGATGATTGTTTTATTTCTGACCAGGATATTCCCCTGAGACTGAAGTGGCCAAATGACATTTACTATGGCAGTGAGATGAAACTTGGGGGAGTTATTGTCACTTCCACTATATTGGAGGGCATGGTCCATGCCACCATTGGTAAGATTATTTCAACTTTATTGGTCTTTTTATACCTTTGCCTTGAATGTGGAAGTAGCATATAGTCTTACCCTTGTGCATGTACCAATTTGTACAGACGTCTGGTTTAATTTTATGTTTAGGCTGATTTCTCAGGCAATGATGCCTCCATATTTGTGCATTTTGGTATGCAAAAGCAGCTTGGTGAGTATAACACCAGTGCATTAAAAGTAAATCAGTATAAGCAGATTTTCACACTTCATTGATTCTGGTTTTAAAAAATTCATTTAGATCAGTTTCTCAAGCATTTTTGCCATGTAATTTGGTACTTAATGTATCACGGTGAGTACAACAACATTGTACTAAAAGTAGATCCCTGTGATTTTTAAATTTCATACTTAATATCTTTCAGAATGTTATCATTTAGGGTCATTTGACTCTAGGGTCATCAAAACAAGGGGTATTTATGTTTTATTAAAACATGAAGTTTTTATCCCCCATTGCAGTTTTCTGTCAAAGTTTGGTTGAGTTCAGCCCCTTTATGTAACTTTCTTTTGTCTTTTTTATGTAACATGATAAATAATAATGAGCAACATTTTTCTAGAACTTACTCTAATGACTCAGATGTTGGCAAATGGCATTCTTTGGGCTGGAGGAAGCTGGAGACCCATAAGGAAACCACCGACCATGTATCATGTTCCTTTCAGCTCATACTCTCCAGATTATGCATTGCACCTAATGATGTTTTGACCCAAGGGTCATGTAAGCCTTAGTCCATCTCCCTAGTTTAACACGTCAGAGTATCTTGACTGGGTCCTACTGTCGTTCAGCTTGTATGCAGTGAAGTCTCGTAAAGAATAAGGGAAAATGAACCATAACAAATGAGACAAGTTTAACACGTTACTTGGTGAGGTTAATGGCATACTATGACATCTGTTTGCATTCTTTTTGGTGATGCCATTGATTTTGTTTTATGTCATCCTCAAAAAGAATCTTAGGAATTTTTGGTCAGTTAGTGATATATAATCTTCATACTCTGCTTCATTGCTGTATAAAAAAAGAAAAAAATTCAGTCGATACAGTTTAAATTAAGTATCATAACATTATTAAAGAGTAAATGTTTGTCCAGATGGCATTTTTCGCCTATCATCATACACAGGTTTACTCTTCAAAGGGGAGGTAACCCTCTTTTGAGATGCTTAACCATGGATAGCAGCCATCTGCCCTTTTACCTGACAGGACAGGAGATAGAACCTGGAACTTCATAGCTGTGCAGTACTTGTATTCCTGCTGTACTCTCCAGATCCCCCATTACTAAATAAAAGATGGATTTGCAGCCACTATTCCTTGCCTTTGTTTCAGTGTCTGTTTCTTTCTGGAGACATCTCTACATTACCAAATAATATTAACATTAGGAAAATTATGCTACCTTATGAATCTGGCCCTCCCAAAAAGGTGGGAAAATATGTAATTCTTACATTACTAACCTTGCCCCTGCTAGTTGGTCACCCATGAACCTAATGTTTACCACATTACCCACAAAGGCACCCACACACCCAGTGAAGAATTAATGTACAACACTGTTGGCTATTGTCATCTCAGACATTGCAGTTGTTACAGTGGATCACATCTACTCTTTGTTGGAATAACAAATGCATTGCCTTATCCAACAAGCTGTATGTAAAAAAAACTAGCATCCAGAGATTTTGCTTTGAATCTGTCATCCCAACTATCATTAGACAAGTTGAAGAATACTGGCAAAGAGATAGACACACACACAGACACACACATCTCTGCTCCCCTTTTGGTATCCCACTGAGCTCAAGTCCCCTCACATGTGTGTGCATGGCCATAGAGCCTTTGAGACAAGGCACATTGGTTTACAATCTGACTTAAGTGGTTTTTACCATATGCAAGATCCATTCCAGAAGCTCCATCCTTCTGCCAGCCAGCAGTCTAATCAGCTGACCCATCTCTGGATATGCTGATCAGAGAATAATGATATCAGACTGTTGAACTGCTACCTGTCAGTAGGGTGACAAAACAACATGCTTGTATTGGACCCAGATTATCTTCTGTTTCATTTAGAAGGTTCAGTTCTTCTGATAGTGCAAGCCTGGTTTTATCTTCAAAAATAAATGCTGTCTACAGGAAATGAGAAGAAAAAAATCATTTGTCCACTATCTTTGACCTCTCAAGAGAGGCAATGCTTCAGGGTCCAGTTTGCTTACTTTGGTGCCATCTGAGGTGAACAGAAAATATCTGCAATGCCCAATAACAGCTGTTCCTGCCTGTTACATTGTTACAGTAGGACATAACCTCTTTTGCAGTTGAAATCTGATTGATGGCATTTAGTTGACTTTCTCCAGTTTCTGTCTCTGTGACAAAGATAGATGTTAAACTTTGATGACCTCTGATGGCTACCCAGACAATATTCAGGTATCACCCTTATGCAGAACCCTACTGTGGTTTACTTTAATAGTACCATATATACTTGCTTAAGAGACAAGTCCAACTGCAAACTGCACAGACCCAGATCTGCCATCACCTAATGCACTGTTATATCTGGGTCTGTGAAGTTTGTTAGGAGTAATCAGTAGAACAAACAACATAGGCCCTGATTTGCGGGAACATTATGCTATGGCAGATCAGGATCACTGTTGTTTGCAGTTTGACTCAACTTATAAATGAGTATAGACAGTAATTGAGTTCATACTCTTCTGGCTGTGCTGCATTCACCTTTAGGAGAAAAAATTCATCATTCTTTGGAAGGTGCAATCATATCCCCCCCCCAGGTCACTATTGTAGAGGTTGGATGCTCTTGCATTCCTCCTCTTATTGTCCTAATACTGATGTGATTTCTCCAGATGTGAGATGGTTTTTACTGAGGCTGAAACTGGTAAACATCTGTTATATTGGTGGACACTGGGATTTGGATGGGTGGTGTAGGAAATATAATTTGTAAAAGTTTTTTCCTTTTGTCTATATATATATATATATATATATATATATATATATATGTGCTTGAAACAAGTGAATAAAGGATATATTTCAACAAGTGGGTGAAAACTCAGTATTTTTGTAATGGGTGGAAAAACCACAAGTGAAAATACTTAAGTTTTTCATCTATGAGATGTAATATCTCCATTATTCACTCATAGAAAACAAATTTTCTTTTTTGCTGAACAACAGATTAAAGTAGCATGTTTCTTAGTGGATCCCTCGTGATGTCTGCAGTTTACCAAATATGTTCTTCTGTGTTTGGTGATTATTAAGACAGAAAATTTAAATAGTTACATAATTCTCCTTTCCATTCAAAGTAACTCATCACATTAAGAAGAAACAAAATATTTGTGCCTTGTTGGGTTTGAACTCAGTTTGTCTTTTTTATGGCAGACAGCTATCTTAGCCACTTGGCCATGTGAGCATCCAAGAAGAACTTTGAACTTCACAGTTATGTTGTTGTCAACACCGCAGTGAAATTATTTCTCATATTTAAGTCAGAATGTAAACCAATTCACTCCAGTGAATTTTCACTTCTATTTTACATGGAAAATCTAGTATTTCATGTGATAACAAAATATATGTGTGTGTGTGTGTGTGTGTAAAGATGATTTTTTTTCATCAGGAGGGCTGTATTGGGGAGATAGTGTAGTTTTTTCCTAATAATAAGATCATCAATAATTATTCTCTAAACAATCATTATTTACACAAAAATTCCATTCTTTTATATGCCCTTCATGTATTTTTGCATTAAAATTTTTTTAGATCCAGTACATTAGTTATGGGTTCAAATACACCAAAACTGTCTGTCTTCTATTAACCTGGAAACAACATATAAAAATCAACATTGCTTATGTGTTGTATTGACTATAAACAGATGTATTTGAATGAAATGTTTTGTGCAAATGCATTTCTGTATGCAGCCAAATCACATCTGTTTGCTTTCTCATCCTATGTAAAAGCCAAGAGACTGAATTCAATGCACATTTTATTTTCTGTTTAGGCCTAAATGCTGCTTTCAGATGAACACAAGTAACGTTCTTCACTGGTCAGCAGACCTTGTATGAAAAATCAGAAAAAGTAGCACTCATTTTATTGGGCACTACAGTCAGATGTGGCAACAGCTGACTGACTGAAATAGTGTAGTGCATTACTTTGAATAGATGAAGAAAGTGGCTTGTTTCTTTTGACTCTGCTTTTTCTGTATTTATAGAAACATTAAAACAAAACTACACAGTTCTGTTGCATTTGCTTAAGTGTTTTTTGTGCCAGAGAACAATTTATCTTTTAAGGCATCTGTCTGAGTAGAGTTTTGTGTTATAAAATTGGTGACATAGTTAAGGCACACCATTGGTGACATGTAAAGCGTGCCATCATTGACTATGTAAGGCATGCCATTGACTATGTAATGCATACCATTGGTGGCTATGTAAGCCATACCGTTGGTGACATGTAAGGCATACCACTGGTGACTATGTAAGGCATGCCATCAACTATGTAATGCATACCATTGGTGGCTATGTAAGCCATACCATTGGTGACACGTAACGCATACCACTGGTGACTATGTAAGGCATACCATTTTTGACTATATAAGGCATACCATTGACTATGTAATGCATACCGTTGATGCCTGTGTAAAGCATAACATGGGTGACTATATAAGGCATACCATTGACTATGTAATGCATACCATTGATGCCTGTGTAAGGCATAACATGGGTGACTATATAAGGCATACCATTGACTATGTAATGCATACCATTGATGCCTGTGTAAGGCATAACATGGGTGACTATGTAAGACATACCTTTGATGACTATGTAAGGCACACCATACATATGTAAGGCATACCATTTGATGACTATATAAGACACACCATACATATGTAAGGCATATCATTGATGACATATTTAAGGCATACCATTGGTGACTATGCAGGGCATACTATAGATGACTATATAAGGCATGCCATTCATATGTAATGCATGCCATTGATGACTGTGCAAGGCATACCATAGATGATATATGTAAGGCATACCACAGGTGACTGTGTAAGGCATACCATAGGTGACTGTGTAAGGCATACTATAGGTGACTATGTAAAACATATAGAAGACATGCCATTAGTGACTGTAAGGCATACCTTAGGTGACATGTAAGGTATACCATAGGTGACTGTGTAAGGCATACCATAGATGACATGTAGCATACCATAGGTGACTGTGTAAGATATACCATCAGTGAGTATGTAAGGCATACCTTGGGTGACATGTAATGATTCTTGCTATATTACATAAGCCTCAATATAAGTCAGATCCAAATGCAAACTACATAGACCCAGAAAAGCTGTCAGATAAAGTGCCAGAACATCTGGGTATATGCATTTTGTTAGAAGTAATCAACAGAACAGATGGCATAGACCCTGATCAGCCAGTACATTATGGGACTGCTGATCTGGGTCAGTGCAGTTTTGATCCAGGTTATACTTGAGATTATTTGGTACTTGTTGAAATATGAAACTTCTTTGATATTATTGGCCATGTAGATTACGCTTTTAGAAATAAATTACTTCATTTTTAAAAACCCAGATTATGCAATTTTACTTTATTTTTAAAAAATTTAACTTAAGAAGAAATTAAACTTAAGAAAAATGTATAATTTTGGGCCAGAAGTGTCACACTGGTTGTTACTCTGGAAGATGGCACTTCTGTTCTCTAAATACATGGAGCTGGAGAAAGTATATTGCTTGTTTTCACTTTTGGTCAGAAATGATACGTTTTGAGAACTGCAAGCAATTTTCCTGAAATAACAAATTACATTGGGGGGGGGGCATGACATTGACATACACATATTGGAATCAAAACGAGTGTCAAAAACTCATTTATGTTTGTATGTTTATTTCCAGTTCTTAAAATATATTGAAACTGTTGAGAATCATGAATTGCAGAATTAATGCCTTCTAAGCCAAAACTGTTGTATATTCCAAAGATTTGAACAGATTAAGAGCCATAGTATATGCATTATCAGAACTCTGTGTTATCATGAATAGACAAATCAAACTCTGTATTATCATGAATGGACAAATCAAAACTATGTGTGTTATCATGAATGGACAAATCAAACTATGTGTGTTATCATGAATGGACAAATCAAACAATATGTTATCATGAATGGACAAATCAAACAATATGTTATCATAAATGGACAAATCAAACTATATGTGTTATCATGAATAGACAAATCAAACTCCGTATTATCATGAATGGACAAATCAAAACTATGTGTGTTATCATGAATGGACAAATCAAACTATGTGTGTTATCATGAATGGACAAATCAAACAATATGTTATCATGAATGGACAAATCAAACAATATGTTATCATGAATGGACAAATCAAACTATATGTGTTATCATGAATGGACAAATCAAACTCTGTATTATCATGAATGGACAACTCAAACTCTGTATTATCATGAATGGACAAATCAAACTGTGTGTTATCATGAATGGACAAATCAATCAATATGTTATCATGAATGGACAAATCAAGCAATATGTTATCATGAATGGACAAATCAAACTATGTGTGTTATCATGAATGGACAAATCAGACAATATGTTATCATGAATGGACAAATCAAACTATATGTGTTATCATGAATGGACAAATCAAACTCTGTATTATCATGAATGGACAACTCAAACTCTGTATTATCATGAATGGACAAATCAAACTGTGTGTTATCATGAATGGACAAATCAAACAATATGTTTTCATGAATGGACAAATCAAGCAATATGTTATCATGAATGGACAAATCAAACTATGTGTGTTATCATGAATGGACAAATCAAGCAATATGTTATCATGAATGGACTAATCAAACAATATGTTATCATGAATGGACTAATCAAACTGTATGTTATCATGAATGGACAAATCAAACTGTTATCATGAATGGACAAATCAAACTCTGTGTCGTTAATGATGGACAAATCAAACTCTGTCATTATTAATGGACAAATCAAACACTGTGTATTATCATGAATGGACAAATCAAACTCTGTATGTTATCATGAATGGACAAATCAAACTGTATGTTATCATGAATGGACAAATCAAACTGTAGGTTATCATGAATGGACAAATCAAACTGTTATCATGAATGGACAAATCAAACTCTGTGTCGTTAAATGATGGACAAATCAAACTCTGTCATTATTAATGGACAAATCAAACACTGTGTATTATCATGAATGGACAAATCAAACTCTGTATGTTATCATGAATGGACAAATCAAACTCTGTATGTCATCATGAATGGACAAATCAAACTCTGTGTGTTATCATGAATGGACAAATCAAACTATGTTATCATGAATGGACAAATCAAACTGTGTTATCATGAATGGACAAATCAAACTCTGTGTTATCATGAATGGACAAATCATACTCTGTTATCATGAATGGATTAATCAAACTATGTGTTATCATCAATGGACAAATTATACTCGGTGTTATCATGAATGGACAAATCAAACTGTGTTATCATGAATGGACAAATCAAACTCTGTGTTATCGTGAATGGACAAATCAGACTGTGTTATCATGAATGGACAAATCAAACTCTGTTTTCCTGAATGGACAAATCAAACTCTGTTATCATGAATGGACAAATCAAACTATGTGTTATCATGAATGGACAAATCAAACTGTGTTATCATGAATGGACAAATCAAACTCTGTCTGTTATCATGAATAGACAAATCAAACTGTGTTATCATGATTGGACAAATCAAACTCTTTTATCATGAATAGACAAATCAAACGGTTTGTTATCATGAATGGCCAAATCAAACTATGTTTTATCATGAATGGACAAATCAGACTCTGTTATCATGAATGGACAAATCAAACTCTGTTATCAAGAATGGACAAATCAAACTCTGTAATATCATGATTGGACAAATCAAACTCTGTTTTCCTGAATGGACAACTCAGACTGTGTTATCATGAATGGACAAATCAAACTATGTGTTATCATGAATGGACAAATCAAACTGTGTTATCATGATTGGACAAATCAAACTCTGTCTGTTATCATGAATGGACAAATCAAACTGTGTTATCATGATTGGACAAATCAAACTCTTTTATCATGAATGGACAAATCAGACTCTATTATCATTAATGGACAAATTATACTGTGTTTTCCTGAATGGACAAATCAGACTCTGTTATCATTAATGGACAAATCAAACTCTGTGTTATCATAAATGGACAAATCAAACTCTGTGTCATTATTAATGGACAAATCAAACTGTTATCATGAATGTACAAATCAAACTATGTGTGTTATCATGAATGGACAAATCAAACTCTGTTATTATTAATGGACAAATCAAACTCTGTGTATTATCATGAATGGACAAATCAAACTATGAATTATGATGAATGGACAAATCAAACTCTGTTATCATGAATGGACAAATAAAAGTCTGTGTTATCATGAATGGACAAATCAAACCATGTGTTATCATGAATGGACAAATCAAACTGTTATCATGAATGGACAAATCTAACTCTTTATTATCATGAATGGACAAATCAGACTGTGTTATCGTGAATGGACAAATCAAACTGTGTCATTTTTAATGGACAAATCAAACTGTGTCATTATTAATGGACAAATCAAACTCTGTGTCATCGAATTGAAAGAACAATGAATCACCCTTATGTGCTCTGTTAAAACTGTAGCAGTACCCCAGGAGTGAAGAAAAGATATTAAAATAGTAGCTATGAAAGCCAATTACAATTAAAATGGTAAATAGATGCAAAAATCTTGTCTAAATCTAACGCTTCTCATCTTATGAATGGAAAAAGCTCTCTTTACATTGAATTCTTCAAATATGCATCATATAACTGATTTATTTAGTTATTTCATTTACATGCATTAGATATAGATGTATCTAGGTTGGTGAAATTTCAAAGAATGTGCTCCTTGATTTTCTCCTTGTTGTTGTTCAAGGCATCAATACAATAAACAAGTTCCACATATACCAAATGTACTAGCTTATTCAACAAATCCAACTGCAAACTGCACAGATCCAGATCTGCCATTCAATAATGCATTGGCTGATCTGGGTCTGTGCAGTATGTTAGGAGTAATCAGTAGAACAATTAACATAGATCCTGATCTGCAGGTGCATTGTGCATGGCAAATCAGGATCCTTTTTTAGCAGCTTGATTTAGTGAGCATATATGGTAGTACCTTCATACATATTTTTTTATACATTTTTGATGAAATCTGATGCATTAGTTACAGGGTTAAATACACCAAATGTATTTTATTTTAGGCACTAAATTCATCAAAACATTTAACAAATCAGCGTAGGTTATGTTGGAATTGTCAGAAAATAGTTGGTTTTGAATAAAATGACTCAAATATTTAGTTAAATAACCTTTCCAGAACTAACCAAATCACATCTGTTTGCTATTTTATCCTCACAAATGCCAAGAGGTGTAATTCAATTAAGAGTTTAACATTGTTTTTTCTGAGTTTATCATGGTATAAACTGTCAGTTGCCGACTCACACAGAAAATAATGCCCGAAGGGCGTTATGTAAGCTGATTGGCTCTTTGAGTACAGTTACAGCTCTAGAAAGAGTAGGCAATAAGAGCTGATTGGCTCTTTGAGTACAGTTACAGCTCTAGAAAGAGTAGGCAGTAAGAGCTGATTGGCTCAGTGAGTGCTGTTACAGCTATAGAAATAGAAGGCAGTAAGAGCTGGTTGAATGATTGAGTGTTGTTATACTTCTACAACATGTTTCAAAAAGCAGCTTACCAATAAAAAGAAAAGCTGATAACAACACATAAATAATTGTACATGCATGGAAATATTTGTATTGCTTAGAATTATGTTTTGGCCCCAAATTGTTTTAAACTTGTTAATGGCTAAGCTTTTTCACATTGAGCTGTGAAATTTTTCAAATGAGCATGTTCACTTTATTTAAGGAATCTCCCCTTCAATGAATTTGATGAGATTGTTGCAATTGCCAGTTTTATTGCCTTGTTTTTTGGCTCAGCTCTATAACAACAGGATTGTGTTGACATGCCATTAAACCATATACATACACACCTGCCTACATAGAAACATACATACAGAAAGACATACATGTATACATACATACATACATACAGAAAGACATACATGTATACATACATACATGCATGAGAGTTTTACATTGTATTGTCAGTTTGATGCAGTTACAAGGTTCAGACTTGGATTAATTGGCGTGCCAATGATCCCCTTTCATTTCTGTTGTCAGATTTTGATTGGCCAATGGTTCATAGGGTTGTTAATTTATTGTATGAAAAAAAGAAATTTATGCTTTAAGATCTTTTTCATCGATGTGACACATTGTATAATTTATAATATGGGAATTTAAATAAATTAATCCTTGAAAAAGTTTTACACATAGTTGATCAAAATAAATCAGCATTTGTCTGTCACCATTTTTATTTGTTAATATTTTGATATAATATCTATACAGTGCTTGAAATAGCATTTTTCACTCCCAATATGGTTGTGCTGAATGAAGCACAGTAAGATCCATTTTTACGATTGTTCTATACAAGAAAATTAAGTGGTAACACAAATGTAAATCTTGAACTTCGCCAACTCATTTAGACCACTCCAGTGGCCTAGCAGTCAGAGCGTCCGCCTTGGATGTGGAAGGTCGCTGGTTCAAACCCCAGCCAAGTCATACCGAAGACTTATACAAATGTTACTAGTACCAGCCTCACTTGGCTTTCAATATTTAGAGGTTAGTGTTAGGACTGGTTGGCTTGGTGTAAGGATAATGTGACTTGGAGCGACATGATGCTACAAAATCTATAGCTCTAGTGCTTGATATCATTATAAACTGTCACACTGTGGACATCAAAGTGATATGATTGAAAACTTGTTAAAACTATGTTAAAAATCCAAAACACACACACACACACACAAACACCAACTCATTCATATCCCAGCAGGGTAATTCAGCAGCCTCAGATTATTTATGACCTAAATAAGGATAAGAAATCTACACAGATCTATAGCTTATTGATTCCATTTGAATGAAATCATTATTTTTAATACCTGTACACAGATCTATTGCTTATTGATCCCATTGGAACAAAATCATTATTTTTAATACCTGTACACATATTTATACTGATGGCCCAAAGGATGTCAAAAAAGATGGCTGCAGCTGCTATTGTTAGGATGCTTGTTATGTAATAAAGTCTTTATCTTATCATCATGATTATGTTCAGAATTCCCACCAAAGAAATTTCATCATTTGTTCTGCCTCCATATCATGCTTACAGGCTTTAATGGTTAAGTACTTATGTCTCCCAAATGATGAAGAAGAGATTACTCTTTGCTGGTTACCCAATCACATAGGAATTTAATGTATTAAAAAAGCTGATACCACTGTCATATCAGCTTTGGATATCCATCCCATGGTCAGTTTTAAAATTGATGATTAATCTATATCTACAAAACAAGTGCAAATGCTACTCCATCAACTATTTCTAATGCATTTTCAGTCATTGAAATGTTTTTTGACTTAAACACTTTTTACTCAATCCACCATTCACTATACATTGTAATATTTACTGCTATACATTTATTCATTTTTTTACACCTGCATTATTTTGTTGACTTTTGGTCCCTCCTTTACTTATTTTAACCTGATAATTGCACTGTTTGGCCTAGTGTGTACTGATTTGACATTTAACAATATGCAGTCCGGTTGTTGGCACTAAATATGTGGATTGGAGAAAAGGCTCAATTGTTTTTTCAGAAAGGTTAGAGTTCAATGGGTCTTTAAAAGCAGCTCCAAAATCAAAAAGAACTGGTATACCATAAAATAAAGTATTCACATTAATTGGGCATTATATGAACAAGTCAGAACTTAGGTGATTCAAATAGGTAATTCAATTTACTGTAAAAGCTTTCCTCTGTTTCTAGTTATTATGCCATGATCACTGCTTAGTGATGTCTTACTTTTTCTCAGTGTATCAAATAGCAACCTGAATTTATTTTGCCAAGCAAACCCCTACCAGCATGTATCTGATATTAATTCTGTGTCTCCTTTGTTTCAGTTTATAAGGTACCATATGTACTCAATTATAAGTCAAGTCCAAGTGCAGTAAAATAGACCATGATTTTGATGTCACATAATGTGCTGGCAGATTATAGAGTATGCTTTGTTTGTTCTACTGATTTTTTCCTAGCAAACTGGATAGACCCAGACCTGCCAGCAGTTTATGCAGTGGCATATCTGGATCTGTATAATTTGCAGTTGGACTTGACTTACAAGTGAGTATATATGGTATTACTGTACTACCCTTCCTCATAGCATTCATCTGTCTTTATTCTGAGAGCCTGCCGATTTTGATTTGATAATGTTTTTATCTTGAGTAAGCCATGATGCCTACTGCAGCTTTTATTACCACTCAGATATCTTTCCATGATTTGTTTGTTGTTTTTTTGTTGTTGTTCTGATTGTTAATAAAATGGTGATTGGGGAATGCCTTAGTCAGTTTGAGTCAGGTGAATAAAATGGTGATAGTGAACTCCGTTAGTCAGTTTGAGTCAGAGGTGAATACAATGAAGATAGGGAAATCCCATAGTCAATTTGAGTCAGGTGAATAAAATGGTGATGGGAACTCCCTTAGTCAGTTTGAGTCAGGTGAATAAAATGGTGATAGGGAACTCCCTTAGTCAGTTTGAGTCAGGTGAATAAAATGGTGATAGGGAAATCCCTTAGCCAGTTTGAGTCAGATAGTATTACATGTATTTTCATTTATGAGTTTGTCAGATCTTGTCCTTTTTTGTTAGCCAAGATTCCGATATGTTACCCAATCTGCATAGACTGGGTAACTTATCGGAAACGTGGCTAGTGAAGATGTATCTAGCAGAGATGGATCTTGTCATGAATAAATCACTTACATGTTTGTGAATCACCCTGCGTGAAGATAATCATTCGCAGAGTAGTTTTTATTCAGCCCTGTACAATATTGCATGTGTAATGCAGTGATACCCGTCTTTCTAAACTACAGCATGTATCAGTCAAATGCTTTGTATATAACAAGCACAGGGCTGAATTCACAGCCTGGATCTGGACAAATGGGAGACATGCAAAATTTGTGCCAAACTATGTGAATACTGTGTCTTGCAAACACATTTTAATGGGTCATATTTTTTTTTTTCTCTTTTGACATGGCTCACTAAACCTCAGATATGTAGCCTAGATTGAACCCTGCACTTGTGTCTTCTTTCCTGACATGGAAATTGGCTTGTAAGCCCATAGTACTTGTACAACAATGCTATATCACATAATATGGTGAAATTTAACACACATAATGATGATAATGTACAAATATCCTGAACCTATTTTCCCATATGCACTACTGATTTGAATCAGCAGAAGACCTGTTTTTTACTTGGAAATTAGAATGATGGTCCTGGAAAGGTTTTGACATGATTATACAGTAATATTTTTGTCCACATTTGAAAATATGTACAATGATAATTTTGTTGTCATTTACCAGTTTAGATTTCCGTATTTTTCCAGTGGTGTTAACATTGAAGTGGTGGATGGCATTCCATATTGTAGGTTAAATCAGTGATAACAATCATGCAGCAGTGGTGGGCTTTCCAGATATAAAATTGTGTTAGTGGTACCATTGCAGAAGAGGTGGACATTTCAAATAGCAGATTATTTTATTAGTAACATTACTGAAGTGGTGGACATTCCATATAACAAGTTATTTACGTATTTACATTGAAGTAATGGTGGGCATTCCATATAGCAGTTTATATAAGTGGCAAAATTGCAGCAGTGGTGATTACTCCATATAGAAAGTTGTTTTAGTGGTAAGTTTTTTTAATGGCAATACAGTCCCCCATTTTGTTCAGTGGGATTGCTTTAGCAATCTTTGTTCTCATCATAAATGGTAAAGATGACCCAGTAAAGGTTATACAGTTTCAGTAGTAAAGTTTCTTGCTTCACATCCTTAGGTACTTGTACATAAATTAAATAATGTCTTTTGAGTAAAATTCATAAATCCATGCCAGTAATACTTTTTTTGAACAGTTTGCGGGACTGCATACTATCAAGCACTATGGAAAACATGACTGTTCCCACCATGTCTTTTGAGTTACCAAGACAATTACAAAGTAGTAAATCAGGCTCACAATGAAAATAGTAATGATTCAATTATATTAGTTGTTGTTGTTGTTGTTGTGTTTAACGCCATTTTTCAGCACACGATAGGCTATATACATGGCGGCCAGTATTAATGGTGGAGGAAGAACCCAGGAAACCCAGGAAAGAACCACCAACCCACGAGAAGCTACTGGCAAGCTTTCTCACATACCCACATTGGCTGAATTCGATACTCGAACCCACACAGACAGAGGTGAGATGGCAGTGATCCGTAATGGAGAGTGCTTTAGACCACTCATCCACTTAGGGCCCCCCATTATATTAGTATGGTAATTGTGAGTACTTTCAATGGAAGTGATCAGCAGGCCTATCAAGCTGCTCCAGCACCGGAGAACACCTGCCAATATATGTGCAGGGCAATCAAAACTCCAGGCCAACATCGCACATGGTATGCTATCACCTTCATCTGTATATCTCACACAGTTGATCATTTTGCACCTTATATCATGAAGTAAAAGCAGTAACTTGTTGTAACACTGAGACCACCCTGTTGGTGGTTTTGTACATTTTATAACCAAGCAGAAACACAAATTCTGACACAAATAACTCCTGAATGTTAGAATACTAGTTTATATAATAATATTCTGGCTGTAATGATTACACAGATAACCAGTGATTGTTCAAGTATTAGTGTTAATTAGTTACTAATTTTGGTAGCTGGTTAAACAATCACCACCACCACCACCTGTACCCCACACACATAACTGAACAAATGTAGACACAAACTGGGACCAGTTTTCTTCCTTTTACAAGTTAAGGCATGTACTGTTTTGTGTATGGAGTCAAGTTAACACTAACCACACTGAAGTTCAACACTTAGCATTTGAGTGATCCCAACAGTCTGCCTGATTCATACTAATTGCTGCATAAAATAATGGAGAGTATGGCAAAATAAGGTAAGGTGGAAAGTATATCTGGAGCTTTTGAAAAGCAAAAGGGAAATTATCATTGTCAAGAAGTTTAACAAGCAAAAGTCATTCGATTTTAGAAACTGGAAATTGTTGCTATACTATAATTCTTGCCAGTTCTCACTCTGTACATATGGTGTTTTTTTTCTATGACTAACCAGTTAGTTTGGTAAAGGTGTTATGAGATATTATGGGTAACCAGTTAAGGAATTTACCAACAGTTTCAGCTCTAGTTAATATTAAATTAGAAAATTGAAAACCTGTGGAGACTGAATTTGTTCTACAGTTTGTAGTTGGACTCGAACATTTATGTGAGTACATTTTGTCACAAGCCAACTACAGTATTATGAATATTCTGTCAGACTGGTGTACATTAAGATTTTCGAGCCCCCAGTCAGCTTAAGGACACACGGTACTAATTATATGGAAGAACTGTGAACCAGTCTAGAAATGGGTGAAAAAATAATAGAGTATTTACGGGTTTGGTGGTCCATAATTGGTTAATAATGAAAATTAAAATTTTAGTAAAAATATCTTTTGAGAGCTTATCCTATATGTAATTTAAAAAAAATATAGACAAAATTCTATTGATGCAATTTTAGTAGTTTTACAGGCTTGACTCAGGAGTACTCAATAATGAAAGTAGCACCTGATTCATTTGGTGCAGAATCAATAACATGTGTTTCATGCACATGTAGATAAACAAAATGCAGTTGCTCATATGGTGTTCTCCACACATAAGCTTGCACCAAGGTTAGATGTGCATGGAGAATTATAGGTCTCATCATTAGCACCCAGAAATTTTAAGTTATTGAATTTTGAATATGATACTGTTTCCATATGTTTACTATTGGAGTTGAATTAGTACCGTGAGTCATTAAGCTGACACTCCAAGCACCTATAATAACACAAAACTCAATGGGTATAATATTTTATATCGAATAAAATGTAAAGAATTTATTTATTAAATATAGTTACATAAGTTCTCAATGTCTACTCAGTAATATTCTCATAGCATTTGACCTAGTTGATCAAACTCCATTGAACAGTTTAGCATATCATTGAAGTCTATGATCTGTTTGTGGGAGCATTGATTGTTCTTGGGTCATGTCTCTACTCATCTGTTCTTCCTTCTTCCACTCCTATACTTCTCACCTTATCCTCCTTTCCATCTCTATTCCCCCCATTCTTTCCCCTTCTGTCTTTTCTTCTCCCTACTTCCTTGCCCCCTTCTGTCCTTCCTTTCTTCCTTTAACTCTGGGCTGCTCTTTCACTGGCACCCTGAAAGTACCCTGAAGAAATAAGATAAGGGACATGATGTCTTGCACCCCTGCTCTACATTCAGGTAGTTAACCACTTCTCTCACTGAGTTTCTGTCAGCTTAATGGTTGATCAACTTCACAAGGTACAGTATAAACTACAAATCTCATTACAAAACCTCTTGTTTTACACCATTATTTAGGAGTAACTACTACGAATATGGTTACACACCATCTAAATTTTGTATATTCCTATTCAGCAATTTATTACATCATTAATGAAGTAATTATACATACTACTTGCATCATAATAATGAATGAAGACATACCTACCCTGTACTCAGTCAGAGTCTGTACAGTTATCTATGACATAATTAATAAAATGATTATCCATACTGCTTGCATCATACGAACTAGTGAAGACATAACTCAGTCAGAGTCTATGTTCATATAATTATAAATCTATGCTCATTACATTTTAATAAATGCAGGTGCACAACATGCTCAGTGCATTGATGTAGTGACTTTTCGTTTGAATTCTTCCCCCACCCCTGTTCCTTGTAACCTAAAAAAACTGCAGTCACACACTGATGCTAATACATCTTCTCTCTACTGAATTCCTTAGGGCACTGTCTGATTTGCATGAAATTTTCCTTCACATTCCCAAAGTTTCCAGTGTAATTGTTAGATTCTGCACCCCCCCCTTCAGTGTTAGTTCTCTGGTCTACATTATCAATTGGTTTGCTGGCATCCTTTGAATTTATGGCAGATATGTTGAGGTTCTTAACACAGGATGTATAAAATCTTTACCATGTCTCAGGCATCAACTAGCTAAGAACAAAGGATTCTGTCTCTTTTAAGGGTTTCTGGTGGTCCAAGATTGCATAGCACCTATGTAGGGACTCTTACCTGTCTAATAGATTCAAATCAACAAGTAAATAATCTGAACACAAAATTCCCTACAAACAAGAGTTTGTTATAGTATATATGGTATAAAAAACAAATATGTTCATTACTATTAATGTGTATTCAGTTCATATTGCTATCAAAAGAGCAGATTTGTACATTCTGTACACTCACATTTTTGGTGAAATTTTAAAACATACCTTGATTTACTATTTATCCTTCAAACTGCATCTTCGCTAGCCAAGCTTCTGATAACACTATCAACACCTTCGCGGATCGCACAGCTATGTCGGTGCTTTGTCCTAGCGACATCTATTGGATTTCATGTGTTGCCTCCAGGAGTCCCTTAGTATGTAATTCCAGCTAACCAATAGCATGGTGCATTGTACATCAGCTGAAAAAGGTGGTGGCTATTGACTTAAAAAGGATACTTTGTAAGTTTAATAACCAAAGTATGACTATGTACCAGAGCAAAGCCATTACATGTCTGTTTGCATGAAAGGTATTTGTGAAAACACGGACCAGCACTGAAGAAGTGCTTATTTATCAGTCCATTCAAGTTGTGTGCTTCCCTTGTCTCGATCACGTAGAAATGGTGTTCATATTTGAACAATTTAATTTTGATTGAATGTAGTGACCTGATGCCACAGCCAATGAAATTCACAGACCCGAAGGTCAGAAATATCTGCTCGATATGCCAAGTTGTATATAGGGTTATCGGAACCTTGGCTAGCTAAGATATTCAAACTGTAGCTTTTAAACTTTATAACTTTATGCAAAAAAGAGAATAAAGTATGTAAAGTCATAACATTTGTGTTATTTAAAAATGAAAACCATTTGGTATTAAATGAAAACAAAGTAACCTTGTCAAAAACAAATGGGTCAAAAAATATTTGCTCAGTACTTGTTGTTGTTGTTTTGGAGTTTAACGCCATTTTTCAGCACACAATAGGCTATACATGGCGGCCAGTATTAATGGTGGAGGAAGAACCCGGGAAAAACCCCGGAAAGAACCACTGACGCACGAGAAAATACTGGCATTGCTCAATACTAAATATAAATCACTAAAATTTAAATTCCCTCTGTTTGGATAAAAGTCACTAAATTCTCCATCTACAACAAATTTTGAATTAAGTGGTTTTATAATTTGAACTGAACCTTGTATAGTGTATTAGGTTTTCCATTAAGAAGATCTAGGTCATTATTTATTTACAGTTATTTGACAAACTTGTATGGAAACATGGTCACTTTTTGACTTTGCTCTTGAAGTTCATCATGGCAGGTTTATTTATGTCATATGGACATCTTGCAGTACTCACTGTACTAATGATATGGAAGAATGGGAACCATTCTAGACATAGGTGAAAATAAAATGGAGTATATATGGGTTTGGCTGGCCAGGATTGGTGGATAATGAAAGTAAAATCTTAGAAAACAAAATCTTTTGAAAGCTTATCCTTGATATAACTGAAAAAACAGAGACATTGTTGTTACATTGATAGAATTTCAGATCTTCACAGGCCTGAATTTGAAAAACTAATATCTGAAATCAGCACCTGAATCTTTGGTGTAGAATTAAAAACGTGTTCAAACACGTGGAGATTTTTAAGAATGCCACTGCTCATATGGTTTTCTCTACACAGAAGCTTGCATCAGGGATATGTCTCTGCTGATCAGGGATATTTCTCTGCTGATAAATATAGGTTTATTATGAGCATTTAGATATTTAAAGTTATTGAATATCATGATGTTTACATAGGTTTACCATGGGAATTTAATTAGTCCTTCAGGTATATCACAATCACAAAGTTAATTTAGAAAGATGAATAACTCTTGCATTCTTCATCAAGTATGAAGAGTTATTTCCCTTGTATCAGGTATGGTGTATGAAGAGTTGCCTCCTTTATATTGTAATCTGTATTACTTAAAACTCGAGATATCACACAACTAATTGAAGTTATTTCAAAATTAATGTTTTTTCTTCTTAAATCTTAAATATTTATTCATCATCAAGTTGCTGAATTTTCCTAGACACATATAATGTCTCAGAGAGAAACATTATGTTTTACTTTAATGAAGTCAGGGGCCGAAATATCCATTGACTGGTTGCCTGGGTTAATAGTAAATCAAAGATGGACATCCAGTTGACCCAGACTCAGAGCACAGCTGGAAAACCAGTTCTGGACAAGTTAAGGGCTTAAAATATGTGTGTTTGCCAAGGTGCAAAATCAATCAAATGGGCTGTCTACATACAATGAAAATTGTAAACAGAAACTTTGGATTTCATTTTCACCTAATTTTGATGGAGATTCAATACCAAATTTGAAAAGTTGATTAATCGTTGCTTTAATTAGAATTAGCATTTTGTGATTGGGCAACCATGTTTCTTTTAGATCTGTAATCCCTGGAAGTTATAGCTGTATGAAATGATCCACCATCAAAACTACATGTAAATATAGTACCAAAAGTGACTTTTACACATCGCATTGAAACAAATCCACATCCATCAGTTTCACTACCTGCCAGGTACCAATGTCACTGCAAAGTAGTGTAAACATCTAAGCACGAATAAAACTGGAAGTACCTTGCATCATTCAAGGGTATATACTCGCATCTAAATTAGATTCACATTGCATTGAGCTAGATCTGCCATCACGCAATATGCCTGTGTAGTCTATTGGAAGTGATCAGTTGAAAAAATGATACAGACTTTGTTGTGCCAGAGCATTGTACAACAGCAGGCCAGGGTCCGTGTTGTTTGCAGTTGCTTTTTATTTTATGAATACATGTAAATTTAGAGATAAATTGGTTATATTTTGTATTTGCAGATGGGGAAAAAAGTAAAATAGAATTGCTTTCATAAGACAGTGTTAGTTATTAAGCAGGTATAAAGTGAGTCCCTAATTTCCTTTATATGGCAGAGATTCTGATTTAATTTTTGTAAGCAAGGTCAGATCAAAGTTCTATAAGCAAGATCAAATCAAAGTTCTATAAGCAAGATCAAATCAAAGTTCTATAAGCAAGATCAGATCAAAGTTCTATAAGCAAGATCAGATCAAAGTTCTCATGGGCCAGGAAAAATCAAAGAAGTTTCAATTTATAACAAAATGGGGGTGGGGATAGAAAGGAAATTTTAATATGGCTTTTCATATAGGGAAATGTGTAACGTCCATGGCTAGGGCTGTGTTTTTAATCTAATTTGCTTCAGCATTTTTAAAATAATAAGGTTGTTTTGAGTTCTTGGTTGACTGTAGGAGTGTTGGAGACCAACTCTAATGATATTATTTCTCCCATGAAAAGACCATGGGTTCAGCTGTATAAATTAGTTAAAAAATTACCGTTGAGACTATAATATGATGTTGCTTTGCTAATTTAAAAATGTGCTAAAATTTATCAATGTGACAGTTATTATAATCAACCTTGGCATATCATTGAAAAAATGAAGTCAATTCTTTGTTTTTGATGTTTAAAAATGGAAAGTGTGTGTCTGTGTTTAACATGAAACATGTGGTCAGGAAAAATTGATTCGGGTCAGGAAAAAGCCAGTGAATTTTGATTTCACTAAACCTGTTGGAGATACCAAAATAATGATTTATAACTCAACAACATGTATAAAATTTCCAGTCTCAAGACTCACATTCAGAGTCGTCTTAATGGTTGGTAAATACTGCCAGGTTAAACTATTCATGAGCGTTATTTATAATGTGAAATTATCATCAAATGTCATGAGAATTTACAGGTGCTAATTATTTTCTTTGAAGACATTTTTGTTATCCATTTCTTTTTGATTCATCCCTAAGGTTAATTAATTGTATTTATTTTGAGGTCAGGGAAATTGAAGTAAAAACAGTGCATACCACATTTTATTAGAAAACCACAGAGTCAATACTCTCATCACTCTCATGGTGTTTAACACCATTGGCAATCAGATTTTAGTTCTGTTGTAGGTAACCACTGAGTCATTACTCTGATGACCGTCAGGTTGTTTACCAGCATTGATTATCAGATTTTAGTTCAATTGTAGATAACTGTCAAGTCAGTACTTCCATAACTGTCAGGATGTGTACTAGCATTGGTGATAAAATTTTAGTTCAATTGTAGATAACTGTCAAGTCAGTACTTTCATAACTGTCAGACCAAAGACTTAAACAAATGCTACTAACAGCTGCCTCGCTTGGCACTCAGCATTAAGAGGTTAGTGTTAGATCTGGTCAGCCTGGTGTCAGGATAATGTGACTGGGTGGGACATGATGCTATATGTCTGTGGCATGATGCCCCAGTGCTTGACATCACTATAAACTGTCACACTGCAGACATTGTAGCGATATGACTGAAAAATTGTTAAAGCTGCGTTAAAAATCCAAATCACACACACACACAAATCACATAACTGTCAGGATGTGTACTAGCATTGGTGATAAAATGTTACATCTGTTGTAGATAACCACTGTGTCATTACTCTGATCTCTGTCATGTTGTTTGCTGACATTTGTTATCATATTTAGTACTGTTGATGCATATCTTTACTAGTCAACCGTCATAGGTCTACTTCATTTAGTTTGGTTCTGTGCTTTACAGTACAGCAACACAAGTCAGTTGTTTAGTGTAGAGGCAATTGGAGTAAAGTGTTTTGCTAAAGAACCAACTCCCAGTAGGTGACTCGGGCTAATCGGATCTTGGATTTGAAATGCAAGAACGTAAGCTCAAGAAAATTTAAGAAAAATGTGACCTTCCTAATGGAAATAAAATTAACATGAAATCAAAGGAGCTGCACTGATCCAGTGGTTAGCATATTTGAATAGCAGCCGAAAAGGGTTCATGTTTGAATCCTACCATTGGGTCTGCTTAGGTTGACTGCTGTGACATGTTCATGGGCAATGTACTTTACTCAGATTGCCTTTGTACTAAAGAATCTCCTTGTTTTGCTATACTGTAAAACACCAAACAAAACAAAACTTTCTAATATTGGAATTTTAATCAGATAATCAACGTAAGTATAAGAAATTTACTTTCTTCCACTCAGATTTTTGAAAGAGGAATCAGACTGACTTTACTGAAGCACAAGATCATACTGTGCTTCTTAACATAATTGGCTTTTATATTGGGTCAACAAATAAATGCCAATATTGCATTCTGATATCAAATTTCATATAAATCAGGTTGAATTTCATTTGCTAACTACTTCATCATGATGTGTGTTTGCGCAAAGTTGATTTGTTGAAAAGCCACAAGAAATAGGGATGCAGTTTGCATTGTGCTTGGTGTTTGGCTCACCATAACAAATACCTCAGAAGCAAATATGCAAGCCATTCCAATCAATTCTTCTGATAGATTAAGTTAACAGTTTTTCCTGATGCAGTGATTTAGTGACGAAAGCTGTAACTGATAAAAAAAATTAAAAGCCAGACCCTTATTGTATCACCAACACTACTCAATTGTTCCTCAGTAACATTTGGTTTTAGTTAAAATTTATTTTTTAACTTTTGACAAATTCAGGTTAAACAATCAGAAGCAAGATACTGTTCATCAATTTTTCTGTGGTATAAATCTTTGAAATACTTTGGCTTCTTTAGTTTTTGCCCCTAGTAGTAGCTGTCATTGTAGACATTTTTAAAAATATTTTTAGATGCAGGAATTACCATTAATTAATTTTTCAGATACATGTAATGCTCTATTTAAGAATGCTGGGAAAAAAGGTTATGCTAGTTGTGAAAATAATAAATTGTTCTCATTTATTTTAATGCTGATTACTGTAATTTATGTTTCAAACCCTCTGATTGGTAGTATATTATTAACCTATAATGATAATTATTATAATTGTAAATATTATATTCCCCTTCATTTATTTGCACACCTGCAAAATAATTAATGAAAAGTGAACCTGAAAATGAAATTTTTAAGTACCCTGTCTTGTTACATTTCGCATATTGTTTAGCCTACTCTCATACACCATTTTGTACCTAGTCTGTCCCAGATGGCATATGGTGTGGCCCCACATTCATAATACAGACATTTTGTATATAGTCTGTCCCAAATGGCATATGGCGTGGCACCGCATTAATAATACAGAAAATTTGAACATATCTTGACTTATGTCACTTGTTTAGGCTCTAATAAACAGTAACACAAGAAAGAGTAAAAATGGAAAGCTTTTAAAACCACAATAATTTATTTGCCTGGAAAAATTCTGTAAAAATGAAAAAATATGAACTTATGGTTTTGTAGAATCAAATCCAAAAATGATCCAAAAATAATCCAAGAATAAAATTTTATTAGTCCTAATTACAAAATGTTCTACTGATTCCACGTTTGAATCCCGACAAAGAATCCAAGATGGAAGACGATGATGTAGCATTGAAGTCTACAGTTCCTTGTAGAAATAAAAATTATCACTCAGGTTTCTGATAGCGGAATAAATTTTTATTAAAAAACTGTCCTTGTTCCACATTATTATATGAGCACACATATTTTCCAGAAAAATAACAGAATTAATCCTTTTGAATCCAAGTAATTTGAAATAACTCCAAACCAAGTAATCTGAAATAACTCCAAACAGCACAACGTACAACAAACAGTTTAATGGACCAACTTCTACTGAGATTAATTCTCCAAAACATGGGTTATATGGGCGTTCTAAAATGTAAACAAGGGTCACGTGATCATCTTCTAGAAGTTTACAGAAGCAAATACTTGTTACAAATCATTTTTTCCCAGTGTGACCCTGACAAAAATCCAATCATATTTACTCTAAGAAATAAAACATAAAAATAAAAATATTTATATCTTAAAGACAAAGTCCCATCATGACCTTGCAAACAACCAATCATTTTAAAATAAAATAAAATTTGTTTACGAAAGTTGCTACAAATTCTGAAGCAAGGTCAGGATTTAGATCAACACCTGGTGTTTATAAACTAACAGTCAAGGTCAAACTATTTTCTAAACAAAATATCATCTCTAGTGAATAAATTTACACTACAATATCATGTAATGAAAAATAATTTTAAAAAAAAAAACAACTGACAAACAATTAAATTGAAATAAATATATATTAAATCAGATATAATTAAATCAAATATACATAACACGTGTCCCAGATGGCATATAGTGCGGCCCCACATTCATAGTACAGACATTTTGTATATAGCCTGTCACAAATGGCATATGGTGTAGCCTGTCATTCATTATACAAAAAAATTTGGATATAGTCTATCCCAGATGGCATATGGTGTGGCCCCTTATTCATAATACAAACATTTTGTATATAGTCTGTCCAAAATGGCATATGGTGTGGCCCCGCATTCATAATATAGAAAATTTGGACATAGCCTGTCCCTAATGGCATATAGTGTGGCCCCACATTCATAATACAAACATTTTGGTCATTTACCTTGTCCCACTTGGCATATGGTGTTGCCCTTCATTAGTGCTGAAGACATTTTGCTACCTTACCTTGTTCCATTTAGAATATTGTGTGGGCTTGCATTTGTATTACAGATATTTAAGTACTTAACTTGTCCCTCCCATTTGGCATATTGTGTGGTCTTACATTCATTGACCATTCTTTGACTATTGTAATCAGTGCAATCTCCTCCATAGTTTTGCTTGTTTCACTGTTTATATATATATATATATATATATATATATATATATATATATATATATATATATATATATATATATATATATATATTTATATATATATATATATATGTATGTGTGTGTGTGTGTGTGTGTGTGTGTGTGGAGAGAGAAAGAGAGAGGAGAGGTTTCTCTTGCATTGCATGTATTTGTGCCGCCTTTTTGCTTTTCCATCAATAACTAGGAAATGACTAATGTTCTAAGCAGGCCTGGCCCTAGGGCAAGGTGAATGAGGCAACCACCTTGGGCCCCATGCTTTCATGAAATCAACTCCACAATGCAATTTTTGTGCTTGGTACCCCGTGCCCATTGCTTGCTGCCTTGGGACCCCGCACATCCTAGGGTGGGGCATGATTCCAGGAAATTCTGCATGTACTGAGATCTCTCTCGATCGATCTCTCTCATTATAGGAAATTCAAATTTATCTTTGTTTATCATATTTTAGTGGTGTATCTCAATGGGTATTAAAGTTGTGCCAGTTTCCAGTCCCAAGCTCACAGCTTTGATTTGTGAGAGTCAGACAGTTAAAATGCAGACATTTCATTGCACAGCCCCAAACAATGTCATTCGCTGTACTGGATGAGTCCAAATAGGCATTGTATGATTTTTATATGATATCGAAGACAGTATCTTCTCACATCATATGTGAAATTAAAACCAGGATCTGTCTGTCTCTCTCTCTCTTTTTTTCTCTCTTTCTCTCACACACACACACACACACACACACATTTATCTAGCGAATGCACTAACCAAACATGTAAGGCAATGTTTATCTCACCAGATTTGATAGTTTCTGAAGAAAACTGGGATGATTTCAGTACTCAGCATTTAACATTAATGAAAGGGCCTAAGAAACAGACTTATGAATTCTTGATCTGTTAAGTGCATTGGCACCTTTGATGGACTCTTGTTTTATTGATGCAGAATATGCTGTTTAATCTAAACATCTGTTAATCTCACTTTCTCTCTCCCTTCCCATATATATATATATATATATATATATATATATATATATATATATATATATTAATATATATTATGTGAAATACACATGTATATATACATGCATAACATTTTTTAACTGTCTGTAAAGTTCGCAGACTCTTTCCTAGTTCATTACATAGTCTTATTTGCATAGATAATGAACCTGGAGAATCCCAAATGAAATGATCTTTTGTTTCCTGCTTTCAACCCCCCATATTCTGGTTTATTTAACTTGGACTGGTATCCATATTTACCCAGCACAGTGTCAACAGACAACACCAAACTAGTCCAGCTCCTAGGGTTGTCTCAAATTTCTGCTAAAGGGAAGAAATATTTGCATAGACAGAACAGGGAAAGTAAAATTATTTGTGCACTTTTCTTGTAATTAAAACCCTTGCTGATCTCTATAAAAGCTATTGATCAGATGGATTAACCTTTTTTGACCCCTTTTCAGCAAAGATTGTTTTCATATTCTTCCATTACATGGTGGTTTATGTTACCTTCATGAGTTATTTACGATAGCATTGTCATTTTTTATTTTTAAAAATGAAGTTTCAGGCATATTTTGTATACATTGTTTTAGGTTTAACATAGGCAGAATAATTTTCAGATTGTATTTTACTCAAGTTTTTTTAGTTTAATTTGTTTAACTAGTTGAATTATCAGAAGCATGTGTAAAGATAATAACAGCATGCTCTAATTGCATTTACCTAAGTTTGTTTTAACCCAGTAGTAGTTTCATTGACTTGAAATAGTTTGCAGTATTAGCTTTTGTGTTCATACCACCTACTGAGGGTTAGGATTCTAGGCTACTCAAACAACTCATTATTAATTGTACAGGTTACCAGTCTCAAAGTGGGGGAACATCGGGTGCAGTACTTAATACTTTGAGATTGGTTCATTGCAGTAATATGAGCTTGGAATTGTTCTTTAATGTTTCTGATACTTTATCAGTGCTTTAAACTTCTACGTAGATTCCATCTGGATTTGGGGCTTTTGTGGGGCTTAACACCATTTTTCAGCACATGATAGGCTTTGAATAGTGGCAGGTATATTTTTTGGAGGAAGAAAACTGACTCACAGGATCCATCTGTGTACTTGCACAGTTTCAAGTTATATTCAGCAAGCAAAATTATCCAGCGCGAGACATTTAACCAAAACACCACTTTAGGGACATCTGGGCTAAAGTAGATCACAGTGACCTTTTTTTTGTGCTCCACAACTGATATTTTCCTGACTCACCAAGTCAGATAGTATTGAAATCATGCCAATGATCTGTAAGGGCAAGCGCCTTAGACCACTCAGCCACCCTGCAACCCAACTGGGTTACTACATTAACAGAAATTTCAAACACAGTGGCTGAAACATTCTTCAAAAATTTTTTGAAAGTGAACTACTGTGCAGACTCAAAGTTTCATCTGTGTCAAAAACTATGCAGGAAAGATTCCTTTAAATTTAGATCTCTTTTGTGCAGAAAATTGTACTGTTAACTCTGGGAAAACTTGTAGACTTTCAAAATATAGTCATGACTTCAGCAGGACAAGACAATATCTACCTTTACCAATCCTCTGGTTTTTCAGAGCAAATTGAATGGGATTGGCGCTTCCTGTTGTGAACCGCTCCGGTGGCCTAGTGGTTAGAGCGTCCACCTCGGATGCAGGAGGTCGTGGGTTCAATCCCCGGCCCAGTCATACAAAAGACTTATAAAAATGGTACCAACAGGCGCTCAGCATTAAGAGGTTAGTGTTAGGACTGGTCGGCCCGGTGTCAGGATAATGTGACTGGGTGGGACATCATGCTACATGTCTGCGGCATGATGCCCCCAGTGCTAGACATCACTATAAACTGCCACATTGCAGACATCGTAGCGATATGACTGAAAAATTGTTAAAGCTACGTTAAAAATCAAAATCACATCACATCACGCTTCCTGTTGTGGCCATGTCCCTGTATATGGATGATTCAGAAGGTGGCAACAAGGTTGCAGCTGTTATTGCAATACCTTATGTCACATCTGGTGCTGGTTACTGGATAATACCTTTTTTGTTGCAGAAATTACAGTCATACTCAGATGTTTGAACTACAATATTCACAATTACACAAGGGTTATGTTCTGAGGCACATATGTAATTGGAAATGCACATAAAATGAGATAATTTTCTCCATAGAAATTCAGTACATTACAATTAGAGAGATACTTCTGCAAAGTAGATTAAAATAAAAATTGGTAAAGGTTTTCATAGAAAGCGTAAGAAAATAAACATAAAACATAAGAAACATAAAATAAAAAGATTAAATTATGAATTTTAATCAAAAGAACATATGTACATGTAATAAAAAAGCTGCATCAAACAGTAGTGTTGATACCCTCATCAGAACTATCTGTAGAGACATCAACAATTAGATGTCTTCTTCAGAAATGTAGAGACAACAACATAAGGTATGCTTGAGCATGCAGGCATGCCACTTGAAATGGAAGGCTCATCTGGAGATGATACTTTGAAGAAAGAGTCCAGCATAGTCTGAAACTTATGTTCTCTTTTTTCTTATAAAAGCTCTTCATAACAAGCAACTGCATACATAACTTTGCGTTGAATAACTGAACTTCGATTTATTTCTGGATTATTATCCACCATTAAAATGCAAGCAGCAGTGACATGACTTAAGATGTCAGACAAAACTTTCAGTGTCAAAGTCTAAGAATGTTGCTGCTCACAAGCCTCTTGCTGGCTGGCTTTTTTGTTCTTCATCCAAACATTCTTGTTCCAGATCCAACAGATCTTCATTTGTGAACTCCTCAGCATTGGATTCCAAAAGCTGCTCAATGTGAATCTCTTGTAATGCCTCTTCTGCCAGGCTGACTTTGTTTGCGGCCTTTATACTGGCCTTATTTGCTAATGTGTTGGTGTCTTCAATATTTAAGCCGTCATAAGAATGATATAACTGAGGACAAAGTTTTTTCCAAATGCTATTCATTCAGTGTGGTGAAACTTCTTGCCATGACATTTTTACAAATTGCAAGGCATCCTTGATGTTAAATGCCTTCCAGTAATCTTTCATTGTGATGTTCCATTCATTTGTTTGCTTCACCAAATCATTTAGAACTGATCGCAGTTAATATGAATTGAAAGCCTTTATGACACTTGGTCCATTGGTTGCAAAAGGGATGTGGTATTTGGTGGCAGATATATGACTTAAATGTTTTCAGAATAGTCTTCAATAGTACTAGGATGTCTGGGGACATAATACCTTATCTCTGGCAAAATGTTTGCAACTCACGATGCAGGTCCTTCTCAAAGTACTGCTCGAACACTGCACTGGTCATCCAGCCTTTCTTAGCATACCAGTAGATGGGCTGTTCCTCGTTCATACCCCTTCAAGGCCCTGGGGTTTTCAGAACGATAAATCATGAGAGGCTTCAACTTGCAGTCACCTTATGCATTGCCTCCCAGGAGCAGAGTTAAGCAGTCTTTAGCAGCTTTAAACCGAGTGCAGTCTTCTCTTCCACCAAAATGAATGAGCGGTCAGGCATTTTATTCCAGTTCAGGCGTTTCATCATCATTAAAAATCTGCTTTGCTGAGTAATCAATAATCTCCTACAGTCGTGGGAAAACCTCTTGGTGCTTCTTTAACATCTTTAAAACATGATTAAACTTATGCAACTACCCAGTACTGGCTATAAGCTCTGTTTGATCACCCTCTTAAGATACCTTGAGAACCTCATAGAGGTTTGAGGCTTTAGCACACAAAAAAGCTTGGATAAGAGGAATTTTCTAATTATGCTGATCATCAAGCCACGTTGCCAACATCCTTTCCATCCTGTCCATTATGTTGGGATGGGTATAGCAACTTTTCTGGTTCACAAGGGAGATTCCAGCTTTCACATTTGCTTTTATTTTTTCTGCACTGTCACATATTGTTTTACATGCATTTTCACTTAGGTTCAAAGCATTCTTTATCATGGCGGTACTCTGACCAGCTTCATACCTTTTCACGACTAAAAGTTTACCTCTAAAGAAATAGCCCTCATTAATTTCTTTGGAGTATCACTTGCTCGTCTTTTAGATGCAATCACTAATAACATTCAAAAATTTTAACAAACATTTACTTTGTAACAAACAATTTATACATGTATTTACGAATGCAGCATGGAGGCTACAATCAACAAAATAGTGGTTGCATAAGAGCTTGGGATTGTGGGTAATGTTTGTGTGTGACCATTGTACCATCTATGAGAGTTATCTCGGTAGTAGCAATCTTTTTCACACTTTTTTCTCAGCTCATATTATTTTTTGAATTTGCATAAATTGAGACAGCATAAATTGCAATCGTACTGTACATAAATCCTCACAAATAACAAATTTAATCATATTTTCAGATTTCCTTTCCACATTTTCGCACTGAAAGCCTTACAGACCCTTAAATTTGACAATCTGTTAATATTCAAGACCTTACAGAACCATGATTTGCTGATAATTCTGGATAAAGTATTTGGTGCTGTTGGCTGCCACGTCACATTGGTAGTGAACAGACAAATAAAGCAGCTAAAGCCTCCATGCATTCAGCTGTTTCTAAATGGAAGATTTCATATACTGACTTAAGATATAATAAATTGTCATATCCTGTATACTTCACAAAATATACGGAATGAAAAGAAAAGCACCAGAACATCATAGCTGGCATTGGGGAGTGTTATCCCTCATATAGAACAAGTGACTGAGAAGAGAATGTGCTTTTTTTTTATATAAAAAATTAAACAAATTTTGTCCTGTTATTTTATGGATATATATTTTTTACCTTCATTTTTTATTTGGTATACCTTTTAACATCTAGCAGTTTTACCTTATATATTTTATAGGACTATTGGAAAGGTGCATTTTCAGAAGAGTTTGCAGTTTTTTATCTTAATTAGATTTTAAGTTTTAACTGACACCATATTGCTTGTGTTATGATGATTTGCCATACATATACTCTCAACCTGCCATGCAGCATTTGCATAGAAATTTTTGTGGATATCACTTAGGATAAAATGCTGTTAAAGTTGTACTCCCTTGTGGTTATTGTTTACATTAGTCGTATACATTCTGATTTTTTTTTTTGAATAAGTATATAGGTCATCAAGATTATAATGTCATAGTGTGCATGGATATCATCATGTAATGTACAGTGTACTAAATGTATCTCACACATTCTTCCCTTACTCATAGAAAGTTTACTTTTTTTACCTTAAAGGTGTATTTACATGTTTTGTTTCAGTTATTAATTTACCGTAGTCAAACACTTACTGCACAGTGTAGCACCTTTTCATAGCAGTTTGTTTTTACCCAGGTCATTGTTTGGCTTTCCATTGCATAGCAATAAAAGTAAAGGTTAGCCCTGTGTCCCAGGCTAACATACATACTACCCCTCCTTTTTTTTAACTTGTCCAGCACATAACACAAATAGTTTATTTAGTGCCAAGCCAGCTAAAATAACGTCCTGGCCCAAGGATCATGGCTGTACTGTGATTGCCAACTTATGTTCATCAGATGGTTGAATTCAAACCCTTTCAGTTGCAAGTTCAGCATACTGACCACTAAGCTACCACAGCTCCTTTTTTCAGCCTAGGTCTGATGTAATTATGGCAATGAAGTATACATATTTAGATGCATTGGTGGTCAATGTATCAAGTCATGCATTGCAAGCTTTTGCTTTGCACTGTTTCTCTCCCTATGAATGGGATTATTATTTTCCACATATTATGGTAAAATGTTCAGACAAAGAGTAATATTATCCACAAGTTTTAGTTGATTACAGCCACTGATAACCTTAAGATAACACAGTATCTTAGCATGAATGCCATTATTGATGACAGTGATGCCAGTGCCACTGATGACCTTAGAAAACATTAACACAGGATCTTAACCTAACTGCCATTATTGATGACAGTGATACCAATGCCACTGATGACTTTCAGAAACTTTAACACAGGATCTTAACATAAATGCCATTATTGATGAGTGATGCCAGTGCCACTGATGACCTTAAAAAACATTAACACAGGATCCTAACATAAATGCCATTATTGATGACAGTGATACCAATGCTACTGATGACTTTCAGAAACTTTAACACAGGATTTTAACATAAATGCCATTATTGATGAGTGATGCCAATGCCACTGATGACCTTAGAAAACATTAACACAGGATCTTTACATAAATGCCATTATTGATGAGTGATGCCAATGTCACTGATGACCTTAGAAAACATTAACACAGAATCTTAAACATTAATGCTGTTATTGATGACAGTGATACCAATGCCACTGATGACTTTCAGAAAGGATCTTAACATAAATGCCATTGTTGATGAGTGATGCCAATCCCACTGATGACCTTAGAAAATATTAACACAGGATCTTAACATAAATGCCATTATTGATGACAGTGATACCAATACCACTGATGACTTTCAGAAATTTTAACACAGGATCTTAACATAAATGTCATTATTGATGTGTGATGCCAATGCCACTGATGACCTTAGAAAATATTAACACAGAATCCTAAACATAAATGCTGTTATTGATGACAGTGATACCAATGCCACTGATGACCTTCAGAAACTTTAACACAGGATCTTAACATAAATGCCATTATTGATGAGTGATGTCATTGCCACTGCTGCTACCATTCAGTAAATAGAACACAGGACCTTAACATAAATTCATTTATTGATGACATTGGTGCCAATTCAGCTGCTTCCACTTTTCATGGGGAAAGCAAAAAAGAATGGACTAAAACTTAATGATTATTATTTGTATTTATAGCATAAACTGGTTTATCCATTTCATAAAATAAGGCAGCATGCTGTCATAGACCTTTAATTGTTTATTTATTCCTAATGATGGTGGGAGAGTGGGTAGCAGTGACATTTCAAAACATGGTCAGATTTTTTTCTCATATCTGTTTCTTGTCATGAGGAGCATTGTATGAAATGTGTTTTAAAATTTTTTTTTTTTTTACATACATGTATTTCATCTTTTCCATTTATATTTCCTGAGTTCACACTTCTTGAACCAAATTTGTTGCCATAATGTTTCTTTTCTTTCTTTTCTTTACAGGCTGTGGTTTTAATGTCAGCAACAGTAACCCAACAGTATGTATAAATGATTTGATACAATTACAAAACAGACAGAATGGGACCAGTCTTTCTCTGTGTACAACAGAACAGTTGATAGCACGCACTGTGTCAATATTGGAGATTTTGATCAATCAGTTTCAGAGGAAAGGCAGAGAATCATTCTGTTCCCAGTATTATGAAAGATGGCTTCACAGGTGAGGGAATGAATGTCTTCACCTTGGTAGTATAATCACATTTGTCATAACAGCTTTTCCTTAGAACTAACTTCATTATGCTAATGTTTTTAAAAAAAGAGTAAATCTGAAGAATTCCAGAACCTAAGAAATGTTTGAATATATTTAAACACAAGGGCTTATGATGGAAATCTAAGATCTAACATGAGAAGATGAAAAACTAGGACGTCATTTTTTATTCAACCTCCCTTGCCCATCACCTTTCATCAATAGCTATCACATATATCCAACCAGTATCATCAATAGCTATCATTTATCTCCAACCAGTATCATCAATAGCTATCATATATCCAACCAGTATCATCAATAGATATCACATATATCCAACCAGTATCATCAATAGCTATCACACATATCCAGCCAGTATCATCAATAGCTATCACACATATCTAACCAGTATCATCAATAGCTATCACACATATCCAACCAGTAACTAACCTTCTCATGTAATTTTCATTTTTGTATTTGATCTCACATGCATATCCACCTCCTTAAAGCAACAAAATCCCGCCTTCTCCTGTTCATTTAGTCAGAAGAGTTTTCAGCCAGTCTCCATTGTCCTCACTGGAGGTTTGACATTAGATACTTTATACTTTCCTAAATCATACCCTGTATGTGATAAGGACAAAGAAGGATAGCTGACATCTTCCTTCCCATTGTTAGAGACATAGTAGCAAAAAATTCTCCTTTACATAATGTTGCTTTCAGAATTCTTTTGTTCAGAGTTAAATCCATTTTGCATTCATAGGCTTTTACTGCCACTGTGAAAATGATGCACAATCTCATAGAAGAGAATGGGCAACATATATATACGTCTTCATGGTATTCCCCTTCCTCAGATTGGTCTATTTCCAGTGATCAATTCTTATTGCTTGCTACTCTTTCTAAACAACTTGGAGGAAAGTCATGAAATTTGGCATAGTTTCATCCTGAGGTCTTGAAGGTCTAAAATGAAAATGGTGCCAGTCTGACATCCAATATGGCCACCATGTGGCTTATTTAAAAATCGTTTTCAATGATATGTACATCACTGTGTTTTCTCTAAAACAATGCTTGTGATATAATATTATTCTGAAATGAAGATCTTGCCCATCTGACCTCTGACATTATGGTGATAGCAGCCGTCTTGAAAATTGAAATTGATTATTGCTACTCCATGGTTATATTGAATGAGGCTTTTTCATTAAAGAATTTTATACTATATGTAATTGGTCTTATTTGAAAATATTGCTGAAATGATCTCCTAAAATGGCCACCATAGTGGCTAGGGTGACAAATATTACAGCTACATCTTCTGAGGGAATGGTCATTGTGACCTTTTTTTAGAACAATAAAAACACTTCTTTCTTGCAATATGTAGTTGTTCCTATCATAAAATGATGCTAGCCCAACCGCCAGGTGGCTATCTCAGCGGTCATCTTCAAATTTTTTATGTATCATTGTCCTCTAAATAGATGGACATATTAACAAAAGGTGACCATGACATTATATTTTCACTAAAAAAACATTTTGTAGTATTGACTTGTGCTCAGTAAAAAATGGTACAGATCTGTCCACTAACTACCAACATGTCTGCCCTTTTGCGAAGGAGTTTCAAAATCAAACCTAATTGAATTAATGGTCAATGGTCTTGGATCAGGTTTTTGGTGGTACTGGTTTGTAAGCTTGATAACACAAACAAGTACAAATGACTTGTATTATATCTTAGGAATACCTTTAACAATGCAATTCAATAACCTGTTGATTTTATGGTTTGGAGGTTTGTTTTGGTGGAGGCTACAACAAATAGTAATTATAGATTTAACCAAACTTAGGATGTGTGTATATCTTGACAGTGTTTGAGACAGGTTCATTGATATTGTAGCCATGATAAGATTCAGTTTCAAAGGCCATGACAAAAAACTTTGTACTGCTCTTATCCAGTGAACATGTTAACTCGAGACATAAGACTGCGGTATGCTGGAGTTTCTGGAGAATATCTGAGATGGTTTCAATACTCAAAAGTTGAACAACTTAAAGGAGAGGAAGAAATGGGCATATTGTATATTTGTGGAAATTCTTTATGACTAGTAGATCATCAGTCCCATTGAGGGGGTCTTCGTTATCTATTGGACTTTTGTGTATATCAAAACTAGGTACCATATATACTCATTTAAAAATCGAGTCTAACTCCAAACTGCACAGACCAAGATCTTCTGTCAAATAATGCACCAGCAGATCCGGGATCTGTGCTTGTTCTTAGGAATAACCAGTAGAACAAACAATATAGACCCTGATCTGCAGGAACATTATGCAATGGCAGATCAGGATATTTTCTGTTTGCAGTTTGACTCGACTTGTAAGCAAGTATATAGGGTGGTACAATTCCTCACAACCCTGTTATTTTTATGATATTATGGATTTTTATGCAGGTTTGTAAAACTTTCAGACTTAAAACTCCATAAGGCAAAATTTTGTTAGTGCATTTAAACAGAAACAAGTGATGTAGGTAAATGAGATTTAGCTACTGTTATTTTATGCCTTTGAAATGAATTTTGCAAGCTTCTTTTGGTTTACAGACATTTTGGCCCAAAGACATTTGTGTCGGCAGTTGATATAACAACACAAATCTAACTTTTACATTGTTCCTACAGTGGTGGAATGTGCTGTTTGTTTTTCTTAATTTTGCATTGTTTTATATATTCAGGTAAGCTGTTAAGCCTATGAACATGGCATTGTTGTTTTCTTATTTAAACTGTTAGCATTATTACCAAATATACTTGCATATAAGTTGAGTTCAGTTACAAAGAGCATAGACCCTTATCAGGTGACAACAAAATGCATCAGTAGAACAGGGTACTCATTTAATTGTTCAGCTGACTGCTACTGACAAACTGCATATACCCAGATCTGTCAGCACATTATATGGCAGCAGATCTGGGTCATTGTAGTTTATAGTTGGGCCTGACTTATAAGCAAGTATATATGGTATGTATGAAGTGTAATGTCACATCAGAAGAACATTCAAGACAAATAGGTTTTGTAAAAGAAGCAAGAATTCTCCAGTTTAATAAGTTCCTACTGTATATATTCAGTTATAATTCAAGCCCAACTGCAAACAACGTAAACCCTAATCTGCCATTGCATATTGCACCAGCAGATCAGGATATATATTGTTTGTTTTACCGATTACTCCTAACAGACTGCATTGACCCAGGTCTACCAGCGCATTATGCTGAACTCAACTTACAAGTAAGGATGTACAGTAACTATAATACAACTACTAGCCATTCAGAGTTGTAAATTCTCACGAAATGTTTGTTCAGTACATTTTCTTCTGCCTTTATGAGATTAAGTTTTAAATAAAATTGTATTTCTTTCTTTAGATCAATATCATTAGATTATTACCTAAAAGGCGAAAGTAGTTTTACACCTGTGTATTGCTGAATGATTTGTATTGGAAAATATCACATCATACAAATTACAGGTAGAAATTCCAGTCATTAAGGGAAGGGAAATGCAAGTTAGAGAATAATAAATAAGCATAAACATTTCCAAGTTTATCATATAGCTACTTAAGTATTAATTTACTGATATTGTAATTTTTCGCTATGTACCATATAGTAAAATAGCACCTTGTAAAGCTATTAATGACCCTGACATCAGGTTGGTATCTTTTTTCTTTTTCACCAATATTCTGCAGTTTAGTATTTATATTAATGTGAATTTTAAATTTTGCTCATTTCTAATTAAGTTTATGGTGTCAAATAATTTTATTGTTTGCTTACCAAGACTTAAAAATTGAAAATGTTTAGATTTTCATAAATTTCATTTTGGAATGCATACTGGAGTTTTTAAAAAATCTATTTACTAAATAGCTTTTGTTGTTGAGAAAGATGGGCTGACATACTCAGTCCTAGCTAATTTAGATGTTGATATATAACATTAATTCACCTAACAGGATAAATTTGGTGTGCTTAGTGTTTATATATATATATATATATATATATATATATATATATATATATATATATATATATATATATATATATATATATATACAAGAAAAACTGTAATAAATAGTCAGGATAAAGACAAGCTTTCAGGAGTAGTGTAGATAGAACTAGTTATATGTGATGCCCCAGCCCTGAGTAATTTATCAAAGACTGTCAGATTTTCACTGACCTGAACACTGCACCTCCCCCAAGTAAATAAAGCAAAATTTGGCAGACTTATGCCTGTCAGCACCTAAATGCCTGGAAGACATACACTTCATCAACCACTGCAACAGCAGCAACAGTTTCTGCCTCAGCGTGTACAGTTATTGGTCATAAATAGTTCCCACATTAGAGTAATTCACTTGAAGTCTACAGTGGGTGGCAGTAATAGTTAAACTGGTCATTATTTGTTTAGGTGAGAGTGTAATCTACATACATTGATTGGGGGTTATTGGTAAATGAAACAATTTTTGAAATTGGAATATTTGTTGAATACTTGGTTTTAAAAAATTGTCAAGATGTAGCTAAAATTTAAAGACTTTGAAAGGTTGCCATGGGCATCAGTTATAAATAGTAATCTACAGTGAATGATTATTCAATGATTTTCGAAATTTTGTATTTTATGAAAAGTTTTTTTTTGCTTACATAAGACTTGAGCTCATGTCATTATTGTCCAAAAAATCTTTTTGGCAGTTTTCAAGCAACACAAGATTGTATTATGTGGATCAAATTGACACTTAGATTTGAGTCATATCTTTGAAACTGCAATTTAAAAAAGGAATAATAATATAAATCTTCAATAAATATAGTAGTTGTAGATTTTTGGCAGTCAATGTCTATTTTGCTCATACATTAGCAGAGTGGTGAAAATTGGACTTTGCTTTTGTTGTTTTGCTTAATGTACCCATGATTTAGCCTTTAGGCACTTTTTTCCCCAAATATCAAACTTTCACTGTAATTTTTCTGTGATGCTTTAGTCACGCCTCTTTTAGAACCTACAGTAATAAGTCTGATATCTGCAACCTCCAGTTCTGGCAATTTTTGCCATAAAAATTCTGGTCTCAAATATTCAACTTCTTTGCTGCATTTGTTAAGATTGTCCACATTACTTAAATCATTATAAAGCTAAACATATTGCCTCCTTTTTTTCTAATAACACCATCTTCAGTATATAATAAATTCTGATGATGTCACAGACCCTGGAACAAGGGTACTATCTCTTGATGTGGACTAATGGCATTTGGCATTAACAAGCTCATACTAAAATTGAGTACAGTGTAGAATTTCGTATGAGTCAAGCCCAGCTGCAAATAACGTAGACCCTGATCTGCCATTGCATAATGTGCTAGTAGATCAGTGTCTGTATTGTTTATTCTACTGATTACTCATAGCAAACTGCATAGACCCAGATCTGCCAGTACATTATGCAATGGCAGATATGGATATGTGCGTTTGTCGTTGGACTTTATTTATGGGTGAGTATATACAATAGTTTTCAATAATTCATGGGTAGCAGTTGTCCTAGTTTTAACAATAGAATTTTGATTTATATTATTTTTTACTTCCAGCGGGAAGAAGGTCATTCTAGAGATGGAAAATAACCTTGAAGTAACAATCAAGGGACTGGATGATTATGGCTACCTGTTGGTGGAGACAGCAGACGGCAAGAAAATTAGTGTACAACCTGATGGAAACAGCTTTGACATGATGAAGAATCTTATCAGCATGAAAACTAGATAGAATTGTAATTAAAATATATGACATGTTTTGCATGCTGTGAACCAGATCTGTCATCATGTAATGAGTGGGTAGATCATGGTCTACCTTACTCCCCATGAATTGAAGCCTGCATTGTAAAGCTTCATCTCTCTTTGCATATTATACAACAGCAGATATTAGTTGACACTGTTTAAATTCGAGTGTGTGTTGTATTGCAACTGCTTTTAACCTGTCACCAAACACTTTGTAACCAGATCGCACAAAACCTGTTATTTTACATTGCAGCTGCTATATGTAAATGCATAAAATATTACATGTTCGAAATAAAAAGTTTAACAAATGGAAAATAATGTGGATGCAGAAGTGCCTGACCTTGCACAAAATGACCAAAAAGAAACATCACTTGTACTGCAAGTGTTTTCAGACAGAGGAAGATGGAATTTATTTACTTACTATGGCCCTGGATTTAAATGCCTGATCTATTTATTTTACAAATGCCAGTAATTAGTAACCCCATCTTTTAAGTTTTCTTGTTTAGCAGAACAAAGCTTATTGCTTTGTTGCTGTCCATTCATACATCAGTGTGTGTGTGTGTGTGTGTACTGAATCCAGTTCTTTTTAGCCTGCCTTGGCAGAATTATGACATCTGCATTTATGTGTGTCTTTTCATCAGCCTATACCCTAGTTCTAATATTAGTTCACCCACTTTATGGACAAATACTAAAATGAGCTTATATGTATCCATGGAGCAGCCAGGTGTGCCTTTCCACATATTGTCAACAAGATTGAAGATGTTCCATACATATACTACAAGAAACAGTCATCATATTTAATACCAGAATTGCTCAATTTCATTGTAAAAATACATGTAAAATAGCTTTAACCTTCTTAATCTGATATTTTTTTCTGGAATGCCCACTGTATTAGTTCATCTAATAACTACTTCCTTATTCAGTCTCATTTTTGTGTGTGCCATATAAGGACATTGCATCCTTATTTGTAAACATAAACAGGTTGTAGTAATTGCATACATTGACTAACATTTTGTAGAATACTCAAATATGATATAGCAAGCATTATTTGGAAGATGAATCACTGCAAGAATCTTGAGTTATCTGTCATAGCAGTCAAAGTACAGTTGGTATAAACATACCTATATAATTTATCTTATATAGACTTAATAACTTTATCATTTGGCAAACTTCCAGAAAAACCATACTCTACATAGGTAGTAGATTTTAACTCTAGTCATATTTTTTTGTCTTTGACAATAGTTTTATTTGATCACTTTGTACCCTCAACATGGTCAAAGCTGCAACATCATAGCTACCAACATGCCAGATTACCCTCAATGTTAAAGTTTGTATACTTCCATAGTGTGGTAAGTATGACTGGTACCAGAGTCATGTTATTTGGTGTGTAGGTACATCTTCCTGTGTACAGTAATTTACCAAGACCTTGGGGGTGGACTTGACAAGCAGTCAGTGGCCAGTTTCTTGTTCAATTTTGACACATTTTTGAACTTATAGAATTATACTTTATTATTTAACAAAGACCATTTTGGTACAATTTACAGTAGCAAAAACCACTGAAGGCGGGAAAATGATAGTATATACACATATTGCAATTGTATTTTGATGATCTACCATCATTGACTTAAATATATGTACACAAGAAAATAATTACTTTTCTCTCTGTCCAATAATTCATGTGCTAATAATAATTATCAATTTTCCTATATATTTTGTTTGGAAAATTAATATCTTTTTGTCACAGTTATGTATTGAAGAACCAGTAAGTACAGTATTAGTTGGAAGTAGTCTAGGTAGGGAATCTTGGTTGCATTGTATCCTTGCTTGTCAATGAAAAAACGTTTGCTTGAGGTTTCAGTGTTCTTTTACAGATAAATAATTCCAGTTGCATTTCCAGTGCTTGTTTTTCTTTTTGTTTGTAAAACTATGATACTTTGTTCATCATGTACATCTGCTAGAGCAGTTTTGACACAAAAACTCCAAATATGGCAGTCGTTGTTGTTGAAGGGTTTTGACGCCATTTTTCAGCACAAGCTAGGCTATACTTGGCGGCCAGTATTACTGGTGGAGGAAGAACCCTGGGAAACCCCGGAAAGAACCACCAACCCACGAGAAGCTACTAGCAAGCTTTGTCACTTATCCACTTTAGCTGAGCCTGAGACTCGAACCCACACAGACAGAGGTGAGATGGCAGTGATCCAGAATGGTGAGCACTTTAGACCACTCGGCCACTTGGGGCCCCCAATATGGCAGTCATTACCTTAAATTTATATTGGAGCCAAATCACTTGGACTGATTCAGGAATTTAATTGCAGAATATCATTGACTCCAGTTATATATATTTGCCTATGATGTTGACCACTTTAGTGAAATAACATGCACCCAGTTGAATATACTGGGAAAGGAAAAACAAAGGTTATTTAGGTTTTTTACCTTGGGTTTTCAGGCCACAACATTAATTGTTTTACCCATTTTGGAGCTTGATATTAGACCTTTTGACTGAAACCTTGTTTGCACAATATAGCAGAAACCACTAATGGTAGAAAAATTAAATTTAGCATGCATATTTAAATGTACATGACCTGATTAGTTTAGTTATGCCATTATAAAAAAACCTATATTTTTCAACTTTTTTAGCTTTGTTGGTCAAAGATCAGAAGAGTTTAAGTGATGGTCCTTCATTCAGTGTCATTTGTCTATTTCGCAGTTTCAGTTTATTATCACCACTCTTAAACTACTTGCAGCACATGTATGTTTTCTCTGCAGCCGCTCCGCAGGCCTAGTGGTTAGAGCATCCACCTCGGATGCAGGAGGTCATGGGTTCGATCCCTGGCAGAGTCATACCAAAGACTTAAAAAAATGGTACCTACAGCTGCCTCGCTTGACATTCAACATTAAGAGGTTAGTGTTAGGACTGGTTGGCCTGGTGTCAGGATAATGTGACTGGATGGGACATCATGCTACATGTCTGCGGCATGATGCCTCAGTCCTAGACATCACTATAAACTACAACATTGCAGACATCGTAGCAATATAACTGAAACATTATTAAAGCTACATCAGAAATCCAAATCACAACAACAACTGTGCAATGGCACATAAGCATTATATTAGCTATATAGTCTAGGGTAAGTTCTGATATCTCACAAATGGCACACAAAACAAAACTAAAACTTAAAAATGGTCAAGTCCTTAAAATACAAGTCCAGTTTAACTGCACTCTTTTTAAAGGTGAAAGACCATCAACTGAACAGCATTACAGGACTCATCCTGGAGCAAAAAGGTTGCCTCCATCAGTTACTCCTATGACTTATCAGGATTGTGCAACGGGGAGGGCTAATCCGCGGTAAAACATGAATCTTGTAAGACAGTTTTATCTTGAGATCTGGCTAGTCCCATATAGAAATGGTGTCTCTTAAAAATGCAAGATGGCCACCATTGCTACTCATCCTCAAAATGGTAATACTGGCATGGGGTTTTCTTACGATATGTAAATGGTCCGAAATGAAGATGTTTCCAATCTTGGCTCTAATACATCTGCCATGGTGGGCATCTTGAAGCTCTCATAATCACAACTCCTTTTGTACAGATGGCATATAAAAATGGCATTTTCACAATAAGTTTTATGGTGTCTACTTAATGCTAAGTGAAAATGCTGCCAGTCTGACCTTCAGAAAGACCATAATGTGGCCATCTTGAAAAGTAGTTTACTATTCCTTAACAATCATATCCACATGGGGTTGACCGGACACATTTCTTAGAATATGAAGTTTGTATTAAATGAAAATTATGCTGATATTACTTTACAAAATGGCTGAAATGACATCCACCATTAAAATTTTGTTCTCACTTCTTTGTGCACATTTTTAAATTGGCACTGAGTTTTCACTAGAAACTTTTTTACAGTAAGTAGTTTTTCTTAAATGGTGCTGATATTACCTTCCAATATGGCTACCACAGTGGCCATCATGAAAAAATCTTGGCATGTCTGCTTGCCATGAACAATTGGACTTATCAACATTTTCTTTTCACTAAAACGCTTCTTGCAATTTGTTGGTCATATATAAAAAATTATACCAATATAATCTCCAAATGTTCTGCCTTGGTGGCTGTCATGAAATTATGGCTGCTTTTTTTTGAATGGATCAACACATCAACATAGGGTTTCACTTAAACACTCTGATAATATGTAGCCAGTTCTTGATAAATGCTAATCTAAGATGTCCATGCTACAGTTTAAAAAACCCAAACCTGCTTGACTTTATGGTCAAGCCCAAGATGGGCTTAATGGTCATCTCCAAAATCTTGCTATTACTACTCCTCTTGAAGAAATGGTGGCATTAACATGGGATTTTCATTAAAATACTTCTTGCAATATATAATTATTTTGTCCTAAATGAAAATGGTGCAGATCTGACCACCATAATGGTTGAGCTGTTGCAAATGAGTTTAAAAGCTAGACCTATCTGACCAGATGGTCAAAGGTCACAGCTTCATATGGAAATGAATTCTGACTAGACCATCTATTCAGTTATTTTTAATTTTAAAAAAACAGTAGATAGCACTCGAAGATTGATTAAGAACCAAGTATTCCTACTTAGGTCTTATCTCTAATTGTTAGTGAGCATTTTGGCACAAAAAAGGTATGACATTATTTTTATCAAACCCATATTGTAAATATATCTGAAAAATCCCTTAAATTGTACGCCAGTTTAATAGCTTCAGTTTTTGCCCCGAAAAGCATTAAATATGGATTGAACCAAACCTTACATGTGGGTACGTCTTGATAGCATCGGAGACATGTTTGTTGATCATCTATCAATGATGTCAGGTTCAAGGTCAAAAGTCATTACAAAATATTTTATACTGAACTTATGACATTGTTAATTCTAGCATTAAAATATGTATATTTGTTACCAATCTTGGTATGTTGGAGTTTCTCAGGAATATCTTAAATGGTTTAAATACTCAAAAGTGAAAAAGATAAAAGTAGTGAAGAAAAAGACACATTGAGAATTCCTATGTAAAAAGATCAATTTCGCTTGAACTTTAGTATTAAAGAACTGAAACAAAATTGTGTTGTACAATATAACCTGCATAGATGTTTATATGTACGCCATATTGGGTAGAATCTTTTACACTGTGAACCTGGCTGGGTATCTGTCCGTTAACTTTTCCTGTTCTGCATGTTAACTTCTGTTCTATGGGATATACAATGACCAAACTTTGTGAATTGTGCTCATCTGTAATGCAGCAACCACTGTTTTCAGAATAGAAAGATTAAAGGTCAGGGTCACTGACGAACGAAACAATGGTTTCTGCTCAGTAACATTAGTTCTACATCACACACCTGGACCAAACTAAGTGGATGGCTTGCACTTGAAGTAAGAAAGAACCATATCGACTTTTAAGGTAACAACTTCAAAGGCCAAGGTCACTATGACTGATGTAAGAAAATGGTTTCCACACTTGTTCACACCATTAAGACTCTTACATACCTCCATGTGTAAGTAATCCAAAAGTTTGGTAGCTATAGCTGACGGAAATCTCGACTTTTGTTATAATTCATTGTTTCTGGCGAGCTACTGCTTTTTCTAAATGAAATTTACAAAAATGTTTGCCTTTCTTATAACATTACTCGTGCAATAATACATCGTTTTAGATCATTGTCTCGTGGCAATGGGCATAAGTAGACGAAGCTCCTCACATTATGAGTCAGTTTTACAGATAATATATTAAGTATTTATAATTCACAACGTAGAGTACGATGAATAAGTATGATTTCGTAGGCGTGACAATTTAAGTATATTTTATGGTTAAATTCGAACCCACGACAACTTGCATTATAAGTTACTCCTTTACACGTACATGTCTATCGGAAACCACGAATTTAAAGGGTTTGTTGCCTGTTGTTATATTGTTATACAACTGCAAAAAGCCGGATTATCGAAATTTTACCTGTTTTCTAGAAAAATGGGCGAGCAAAATGGGCGCGCTTTGTACGTATATTTCCCGTAGGTACTCGGAAAACGAGAACTTGTGATGTCAGCAGCAATAGTCTGTTTATCACAGCCTTTCGGAGGGGTACAATATGTAAACATAAATTATACATTTACCCCGGGGGTGGGGGAAATCAGAAAATATTTAACAAAATAAAAGCCTTTACTGGTGTAATATTCAGTAGCAATCATCAAATGGTGCCATAAAAAAAAAAAAATATCATTTCCCCAAATAAATTCCGACCCCCCCCCCCCCCCATTCAGACAAGACTTTTGGAAGTTAAACCACCTCAAAACTCCATGCCATTCTTTTCACTTGCGTCTTTTTATGATAACAACCTGTACACTGGAATCAGAGCTCATAATCGGGGGGGGGGGGTATTTTGTTTTCTTGTTTGTTTGGTTTGTTTTTCAGGAATAGGTGTTTTGATTTTTTTTATATATTTGTTTTATTTTGTTTTGTTTTTTATATCCAAAAATTTTGTATGTATGTATATTTTATATTTCCATTATATTTGCATATTTTCAATGAACCTGTTTTGCTTTTTCCTTTTTCAGCTTTCCTTGAACTAATTGACAATGACGGTTGTTTGGGTGGTGAGGGAGGGGATAGTGTTTGCGAAGAATTTATTCTTATTAATTAGAACCCCTTTTATCGTTGTGTACTGATATAATTAGTAGAAAGCTATCCGTATATTTCTACAGAGAAAAAAATAAATGTGCTTTAAATGTGCTTTTGATTCTCTTTGATAAATTTTATTGGTTTTTATCAGCTTATTCAGATACAAAATTGTCTAGGAATTGTTAACAATCGGCGAAAGCAAACATCATCATTTTTGTCCGTATACTTAAACGCTTTCAATCTTATTGGAAACGAGATCTGTTTATCATAAGCCACCGACAAAGGTTCCTGTTCTGCCGACTTTTGGAATCCCAGGTCCACTTATTTTTAGTAACCTGGCCTGTCAGAAAAGGTGTTATATTTTGTGTTTTGGGAGAGTACTGTTTGAAACAATATAGTCCGAAAAAAAATTCACTTTCATAAATGTGAAACCTGCAATTTGATTGGACAATTGAAAAGTCAACAGAATATGGTCGTGTGTCGGTGTTATCAGATCTCCGTTGTTGGGGAATCTTGATTTTTTTCAGATTGATTCAGCAAGACAACCACGGCTGATATGAAAAGTATATCATGGATGTACGTGCAATATACTAACAGGATTGTACGACCAATTGATGTCTCTGGCGTCATTGTGTCATGTGGTGGGACGACTCAGGACGACTCAGACTTCTTATGCCAATACAGTGCTTGAGCTGATCCAGTAAATTGTCAGTTTATTGGACTCTTCCAAGCACATATTGAATGTTATTATGCCAACGTAGGACCCAATACGTTTGCTGATACTTAAACGATTCACTTATATAAAAAAAATATTAAAACAAAATTTAACGAGATATATATTCGTGTTCAATTTAAAATTATTAAAAAACAATTAAATATACTTTAATATTTAGTAAATAGAGTATATAACGAATAAATATTCTGTTACCACCATCGGAAGTATGACGCATTTGTCAGCCGAATTATTTTGAACTGACTTTCGCACATATACATAGCATGAGCTGACGTGATTTTACGATGTTTCGATATAATATACCTGCTGTGACGTGCTGCGTAGCAACGTACTTACCTGGGTCCTATGTGAGCTTAACAGCAACCAACAAGTACTTGACAACATCCAATAAGTGAAAAATTTACTGGATCATCTCGCGCAATGCATTTGCATAGGATGTTACAAGCTTGATATATAATAACATGGATATTGGGGTCTCGCCCTCGAAAACTCGTCCCGTCATACCAACATTACAGGTTTATAATGAAATGGATATTGAGGTCTCGCCCTCGAAAACTTGTCCCGTCATACCAACATTACAGGTTTATAATAACATGGATATTGAGGTCTCGCCCTCAAAAACTCATCGTCATTCCAACAGTACAGGCACTATCATCTACAACTATTATAGCGTCACTAAATTTTCGTAAAATTAGTCGAATCAACATGCTTGTGAAATAAAACTTTCAATATTAACTGATGATGGCTATTTTATTGTATACATTTTGGAGAAAATAGTTTCCTGGCCAAATTCTCTTGATTGTGTTCTTGCTTACATTGTGTGATTTAAAAAAATAAAACATGGCATCGAATGAAAATTGTTGTTTTTTTCCTAATGCATATGAGTTGTTTTCAAAAACTGTACGTAATATTATGACGTGAATAAAATTAATGTCTAGAATTTGCCCTCAACAGTTGAATATATCTACGGCAGTCAAAAGGACATTCTTAACTTGCAGCCTCTAGTCTTTGATATTAAATCTAGTAGCATTTTCAGTCGGAAAATGGCCATCGAAGACTCTTAAACAAAGTGATAAATATCTCGACATCTCAGTCTTAGCATTGCTCTTTGGCACTTGAGCCTTTCAAAGAAAACTCATTAGCTGTGGAGTTATTAGAAAGCCTTTGACAGGTTCCTTACCAATCGACTCAGCAATAATTTGGTCATTGGTCGGTGTTCAAGAAGATAGGCCGCGAACTAATGCCTTTTACAAAATTAATTCATTCATGCGAGAGTGGTTTGAACTGATAATGGTTGTTAATAAGCTGGAAATCGACAAAAGAGTAAGTGAAGAATCTTGTTATGCTACTGGACTGTTAAATTCTATTTCCATGAAATCTTTTCGAATTCAGATTCTCTGGCTGTAGTTTTCACTAGGTCCTTGTGTTTTAAATTATAACATTTTAACAACATATGCTGTCCGGAATTACATCTGGAGACAAGATAAGATAATTTTCAGCAAATTGTGTTTTTGGATAGAACATCGTCACAACATATGCTGCTTATAATGATATTGTTTGAAACAATAAGCTAAAAAAATTGTTTTGGTTTATGCTTGTTTGTTTGCTTATTTTAATTTCACAGTTACCTAGTTACATGCTTATTTATTTGACAAAATTGATCGATCTCTATCAGGAAGAAGACATGCCTTTTGTCGGTCATTTTCCGTATTGTCAATTTATTCATCTGTAATCAGATTGCAATAATATCGTTTGGTACGTGCAATATTGTAACGTTAGCCGTACTCAGAAAGAATGGAATTGTACGCGCTCTTTGAATACAGTTGTTTTCTTCTTTCCTTTTTTTAGGGGGAGAGATCATTTTAAGTTTCTTTTGTTGACATTTGGTACATAAGTTATGCATTAAGAAATATGAAGTAGATATCACGTAATAAATAAATCTGCCAATTTGCAACATATTTGATGTCAATGTGAACAGACGAATAATAAAAATGATGGTGATGATGATCAGAAATAGGGGGACTGGGTGGAGGAGATTGGCAAACGGTAACTTATGTCCAAAGGGTGATTGATGACTAGATACGGTGTAAGTAACTTTTAAAAAGAAAGAAGACTAGAACTCTAACAGTTTTATAGTATCGTCTTGATGTTCTGAATATTGAAAATATTTGTTTCTATTTAGGCTGCCATGGTATTGCATGGCTTTCTACAAGCCTCTTGTTAAATACAGAATATTCTGTATCGCAATGCATTTGTTTTTTGGTACCATGATTTTTATAATTTTCACAGACATTATTTATGGAAAAAGCATTGATTTCGAATTTTCAAAATATTTTTTTAAGTTTTCAGTTTTGGAAAAGAGACAACTTACTGAAATCAGCCAAGGAAGTTCAGATTAAGATGATTGGCTGTCTGTAATTTACTTAAGTTTTATGAAATTTAATTTCTTAATGTTGACTTAATTCAATTTTAAAATGATTTCTTTCAAAAAGTGCAACATAACCGCTATGCTAACCTTTTCCCAAGAAAACAGCAATAACGTAGAGTTTTAATGTTTTGACTCAGTTGTGTGTGTGTGTGTGTGTGTGTGTGACGACTATCTCTGTCAGTTTAAAAATATCATGCAAGCACTTGAAATCAAGAAACATGTTATTTTTTATTTTCTCTCGATGAAAAGATTTTACATATGTACCATTCTGATACTACTGGAGAAAATGTACTGTTATATGTCGTATCAATCGTGTACCTTTAAACCCTTACAAATTATCGTCAACTCTCAAAATGTTCACGTACAATTGTGTCATCCATCACAATCTCTGGCAAAAGTTGTTGTGGGGTTTTACTTTCTTCCACTCTCCCTTGAAGCAATTTGCAAATTTCACGGTTTTTTATGTACAACTCGCACATGCTGACTTTCTGAATGAGCAGATCAGACACCATTTTTGCACTACACGGAAGATTTCTGATACGTATTTGTGTGTTCGTAAGCTTTATATTCTCTGCTAATCCGTTACACATGGTTTGCCTTTTTACAAATTTATCTTTTACACCTACACTGATCCGAATGGACAAATATTTCTGACGTCCGTTAACCCCAAATCTTTTATATCCATTTACCATGCCGATGATGCGTAGGGATGTCACATTAAGAATTTGTCTCAAGTGACAGCCGCTTGGAAATGACTGTATTCATGGGGAACAAAAGTGAGAGGGGATTCCTAACCTGTGGAGAGCGAACAGATCTCACTCTCGCCAATAGCACCGGCAGCTCTATATATTTTGATAAGTTGACAAATGACGTGAACATGAAATTTAATTGCTAACACCTGTGTATACAATAGAGGGCTTACCGTTGACACTCTAGATCGTAGAGGGTCACAATGAGCAACATCTTCGGGTAGCAATTTTTCTTTTCGTCTGGGTGTTCTGAATTGTATCCTAAATTTACAGCATCTCTCCCCTCGACTTACATTAAATTGTGTTTTGCGTTGCTATAGAGTTAATCTGCATACATCTGTGTACAGTAGTGATATCAACTTTTCCTTAAAGAATATGCGTATTAAGCGATCACCTGCCTTAAACATTCATTTTTAAATAAAGGTCATTTGAACCCAGTGGCGTACTAACGGGGTGCAAGGGGTGGGGCGGTCCGCCCGGGTGACAACCAGAAAAGGGTGGGGTTGCCACCGGGAGAGTTGAAATAACAGTACAAGTTTTCAAACCAAATGAAAAATTCGCTAAAGTAAAAGTTATTTCCAGTTTGCTTATGACAGTACTGTACCATTTAAAAATCTACTGGCAAACATAATATATTTGTGTTTACATTATAAAATTATATGTGGGGGTTTCTAAGGAAGGATCCCCCCGGGTGCCAAATATTTTAGATACGCACCTGCTTGAACCAACAAACTGTAGAAATAAATTCCTATTGACAAATCATTTGTTTGGGGGCCTTCTACTCTCCCATACCATATTTATGTCTGTTTGTCAATCGATCAATCCCCTCCATCGACGGTCGATTGGCATGAATGGCTTTAACTGTATGCAGGATACAAAGAGTTTTGAAACGAGCATTGGACAGTCTGTAACACAACGGCACATGGACACCAAAATATACAAGAGTTTTACACCATAAAAAATCAGAAAGCTTTTGAATTAATAACAACTACATCTTTTCACAATATAGCGCTAAAAATATAAATAAGTTTTATACGAAAAACTGGATACTGTATAGTGTCAAATCTCAAAGGTATCTATAATGAAGAACTAAGACAACGTTTGGAGCATCCCTAGTTTTTCACCCATATTCTAAATACTAAACGTATGCACAACTCACAATGATTATGTACTGTCTTTCATACCTCAGCCAATCTGCTGGATGTTGTAAATGCAGAGTATTGACAAATGATTTCTCTACTGACTGAATGCCTAGATGTTGAACGTATTTCTAACCTGCATGGAAACATTCTGTAAAAACAAGTAAACAAACTGGTGTACATTCCGCCCATAGAGTACAATGGTCTGAATGTCTTTACTATAAACTTACCGTATGTACTCGCTTATAATTCGAGTCAAACTGCAATAAAATAAAAAAAACAATCCTAATCTGCCTTAGCATAATGCAGTTTGCAGTTGTACTCGTCTTATAAGTGAGTAAATACGGTAAATTAAAATGGCAGGCGATGCATTTTCGGACATCTTATAATATTCTATGTTTTATTGCTTAAATGTTCAAAGAAAAGTTGTATCAGCATTGAACACTCTTCATATACTTTCTTATATCCATCTCGGGATATATAGATACCAATAGATAAATATGTAACAATAGAAAAGCAAAATATTTCCAGTGGATTTCAATAATCATCCATTGTAGTGACCTCGTTCAGCAATGGATTTTCATAAAATTCATTACCCAACAGAACAAAAGAGAAAAATTAATTAAAAATAATTAAACCTTTCATTCGAAGAAAATACTATTATTATTATTAGTAGTAGTAGTAGTAATAGTAGTGGTAGTGGTGTTATAGCAGCAATAGCAGTAGAAATATCCACATTCAAAGTTTGTAAAAATAATGAGAACTATCGATCACCTTTTAAAGAAAAAAATACAAATAACAAACAGTCATAAAGACAAGATTTATTTCATTTCATGAAAATGCTAAAAATTAATCATAACTCGTTTCGAGTCAATGTAGCACCGACATCACATGTGTCATTACATGTGCCGCTATATATATATATATATATATATATATATATATATATATATATATATATATATATATATATATATAGTATTATCTGCATACTCTCTGGTTTCTGTGGGTAAATAGAAATTATGAAGAATCTTTGGTACATGATAACAGTGAACAAAATGACTATCCTAGAATATTGTAAATAAACAGAACATGTGAGCAAAGAAAACAAAGGCTTTTTCGATATGCATATACGTATCTAATTACCTATGGTCGACTGGAGGTCAGTGGGAGGGCTATCATCATAGCCATGGTGTTAGTAGTTGCATAATGCAGGACATGTGTGAAAGGTTCCCTCAACCTGGGCTAAAATATGGGAAGTATATAGTAACCATAAACCCAAACATTTCAGAGACTGCTGCTTTGAATTTACTTAAATCTTCAATTTTGTTTTTCCTGTTTTAGTTCATATAAAAAGTCTGTTAAATTTCATATTTTTTCTTATGTAAATAAACGTGGATGGGGCTTCAAGAAACTAATTGGAATGTTCCAATAGTGTATTCAGTTCTAACAGAATGCATATATGCATTTTGGTGAGTTTGCCTTAAGCATGTCCCCTACGTACTTCGAACGGCATGGAAAGATGGACCATGTAATTTCGTGAATAGTTTTGACATTACTGTAACGTCGTAAATAAGACCAAACCGACAAACTTTGCAGCGACAGGGGCATTTTTAAGCGGCATTTGTTGATTTCAATACAATACGATTAATTAGAGATCACGCAATTCACTGGATGAAAACTGGCAAAAAATTAGCATTTCTTAACAAAAAAAATCTTTATGTACTTCGTCTACTTCTTAGAAATTCTGGAATATTACCCTTTTGGTGAACATAACTTGGGTTAATAATTAGGCCTATATTGATGAAACAATATGGAAACGAACATTTACACAGGATTACATGGCAATGATTTGTATTGAAGTCACGAAACAGATTTGAGTAGCCATGCAACTATGCGAGAGAGAGAGAGAGAGAGAGAGAGAGAGAGAGAGAGAGAGAGAATCACATTTACATCGTTATGACATTTTGATTGCAGATTACCTGTAAAAAAGAATTTTGGGTTTTAAAAGTGTCTTCAGTTTCGCAGGTTTATGTCGACTGCCATTTTTTTTAAAGTTGTATAGTTCATTGTTTTAAATATAAATATTTTGCTTTAATTTATTTACTTCTTAATATTTTGCATAAACAAACCATTTAAATAAGTTACGAGTGGAAGGGAGGTGGTGACCATATTATAAATATACCGACAGCCTAAAATTATTTTTGTCTCCAAAACATTTTCTGAAATTTACATATGCAAATATTACATACGTTCAGATCATCCTACATCGAAGGACCGCTGCTTAGACACGTATAACAAATTTTAAATGCAGAATATCATTAAAAGCTTAATAAAAAAATAATCTCCCCCAAAGAGCGTACACAATTTTTAAAATACGGTCTTTTTTAAGCCTCTTACAAGGCATTTTCCACGATTTCAACTGCTACACCAAATATAAGTTAATTCTAAGTTCTGTATTATATATTATTTCTTATTAATTATATATATATATATATATATATATATATATATATATATATATATATATATATATATATATATATATATATATATATATATATATATTCATTGTCACGTAGAAATGAGCGTTTCGTGGTGAAACTGGTGTTCGTAAATTACAAACCATAATCAGACCAAACTTACAGAATTAAATTTAAATTTCTTTATCAAACTATATACATGGACGTGTTGTATGACAAACATGAATCTTTGGTTATACATTTTCCTTCTGAAGTGACAAGATGCAAATTTCATTTGATAATCGATATAGCTGAACTGTGTTGCTACTATGGAAGGGAATTAGTTCAAAGAAATCTGTGAATGAGTATAATCGACCATAAATAGTTTGATTTCATGGCATTTATTTTTTAAGGTCAGCGAACTAAACGATATTTTAGAGTCAAACACGACCCTTTTTTGGTCGAATATTAACTCTCCCATTCCAGACGTTACATATCCCGTTTTGTTAATGTCTAGAGAAATCAATGCACATAACCATTTGCCATATGATATTGTTGTGTATCCACTATAACACTGGTGTAGCCAGCCTGGGGTACGCCGGGATAGCTTCTGGTAGATGGTATGTGGGTGGACGGGTAAGGACTATTGCTTTGACTGTAAGAGTCATACGCACATCCTGAACGTAAACACTCCATTAGGGCATCGTCTGAATAGTGAAGTCCCCTACTTGGTAAGGATTTCATCTCGTACAGTTTCTGAGTTGAGTCCATAGATCTGTCCTCATGGAGTAAGTCCGAAGATCCGTTCGTATTAGGATTACTTATTGGGAGCTTATTAACAGTCCCTTGCACTTGCGTTTGAATCTTTGGACTCTTGGACTGACTAAACCTGTTTGTATCATCACGGTCAAAATTCAAATTGTTTGTTGCAGCAGAGCTGAAAGACTGATTGGAGGAAGACATTCTCATGATGACCGACGGTTGCGGCAATTCCGATTGCGAACTTGGCAGATGCCGCAGCTGTGCATTCATTATTTCCGGAGTTTTGTAACTATTATCCTTGTCTAGCGAATTTGAAGAATCTACTAATACTTTTGAATCTGTCGCATGTCTTTCGGTAATATTTGATTTTGCAGCTGAAGTTCTATTTTCGTACTCCTCGGAAACTACATCCACATCAGATGCCGACGATTCAGAACGATTACTAAACGGTCCGTGATGACTTAGAGGAGTTCCAAATGAAGCATCTCGGCTGCTGCTTCTTGAACAATGACCAGATTGACGAAAATCACAGTATGACGTAATAGTTTTCTGTGTACCCTCATTTTCATTCGAGTTGTCATCATCATTGATAGCGGAAAAACCCGAATACGAATCAACTCCCCTTTGCAAATATCGATGTCCGTAATAGCTTCGATACTGACTACTGTCCGTAAAATAAGGTTGTGAATTGGGATAATTGTATAAGCAATCTTTGTAAAAGTTTGACATATTTCCCGTTGAATAAGGGGTATACATTGCACTATATCTATCATAGGTATCATCCTGGTTGGACTGCGCCATATTGTTGCTGACGCCTGTACCAGAACTGGAAGCTGAGAATTCCATACCTGTGTAAACTGGAATTGGTGATGATATAGCTGGAACACTTTCAAAGGCTTTTTCAGAGAGTTCTCCAGTATAACCAGGATTTTCGGCGATGTGCGGATATGGGGAGCGTCTTTGTTTTGATTTTGGTGTACGTACTTTTCCTGACCGATTGCGATCGGGTGATGACGAAAAAGGAGAAACTTCCTTTCCTTGCACTTGGTCTACCTGAATCTGTAAATGACGTGCCTCTACGTCACTGAAATGAAATATATATGAATATTAGTTCAGAATGATTTTGAGTATGCAAAGGTTTTGGGGAAATGTAATTTGTGTTCATATTTCTTCTCGCCTAAACGACATAACATCTAAGTCGTGCGAGCTATCAATTTGCAGTCGTTTTTACGTAAGACTTTTGGCCTTTGCCATATGTTTTACAATTTAAAAAATCCCGTAAAACTGTATAATTGCAAAATCAGTTTTTAGAAGGAAAAAAAGGAATGCTACACGACTGATATTTCTGCGTATGGGGAAGGAAACTAAAACTTGGCCATTATATCTCAAAAAATGTGGAATCATTCGAGTTCAGTTGATCTGGATATGTTCTTGTAACAAATTATTCTGCAAATAACACAATTTCCAAATGGATCGGATCTTTCGGAGATCGTTTTTGTCAAGAAAAACTCATACAGGAAACAAACATGGCAATTCAATATGTCTTCATGATATTCAAAATTTAATTCATCCGTTCACAACCTTAAAAATAACATAACAGCTCACCTAGATACTAAAGCTATCTGTTCAATAGAAGTTCCCCAAAAATCCCAAACAAACAAAATAAAAACCAAATACAAATCTCGAGGATGGTACAGAAAACATTATACCTACCCTAAAACGTAGTTGACACTGACAATACAGTGTGGCCTAGAAGAACGACTATTATGAACAATGGTGGCATAGCTCTGCATCCAAACCCATCCTCCGTCCTTTGCAAGGAAACGGTAGTACTTTGTGGTTACCTGCCCCTTTTGTAGCACTGAAAAACATGAAAACGTAACAATAACCGATTTTCGCTTATCCACAAAAACAACGCAAATAATTCTTTATTCAGTAGTTAATATTGACACAGTATTCAATGATTCTTTGGGTTCATCTTACGGAATTAGGTTAATTGCCCGTCATAGGACGGGAATTTTTGAAAAAAAGTAAATTAAAAACTTGAAAAAAAGGATCAAAGAGTTTAAGAGAAAGTTTGAAGATTAAAATACAAAACAGCAACAACAACAAAATTGGAAAGCGGTCGCGAGTTTTGCACTCGCGACCTCTTGATGGTAGCCGGGACACACACATTTTTGTGTTTATATACAAGATATAGTTGTACCCTGAAGAGTTCAATGATTTCGGAGAAACAGCTGATACTTTGACTTACTGCTTGATGATGAGGTTATAAATGAGTTGTCCTTGATATACACCGAAAGCGTTGTACTAAGAGGCTACCAAACCGTGTCTGGAACATAATGCTTAGCACCAACAACAACACGCGTTTATGTTAAGCGGTTTCTCCTGGCTGAAAATCTATTTGAAAGACAAATCCATGGAAAATAATATTACAATAATTTTATAGACATTTTTAAAGCAAATGGAGAATTAATTGGTGGTGGGTTTACGTAAGACTCTGACAAGCACGTTTGGAGGCTATAATTGTCTCCATTAGTCCACTAAGTCTTCGCTTTGGAGATTCCTGTAAAATTATGTACAAAATTTACTATTTCCTTTAAATTACAAATGCCTTCAGCGCCCTGTCTGTATTTAGAAACAAGCAATCTACGCTATGACTTTGATTAATATATCGGATTACTTTATGAAGATTACAGCATAAATTCTTCTGTCCTTTACAGACTGACACTGCGATGCGGGAGGTCGTAGGTTCGAACCCCAACCGAGTGATACCAAAACCTGAAAATGGTACCAAGAGCTGCCTCGCTTGGCGCTCAACGTTAAGGATAGTTAGTTTTGCCCGTCACCCCAGCCGGGGTATAGGCCGCCCACAAAAGATCGCCAGAGGCTTCTGTCCTGTGCCATCCCTTCAAGCTGACTCCAGGTGTGGCCCATCTTTTCTCTTCTTGATAGGACCCTTCCTTCCTCAGGCTTTCAGTTTCTGGTTTTTCTTCTGTTGGCGTTTTTGTAGCAAGTTGGGTTTTACAGGGTCGGGTTGCTAGCCCCACGCACAACCCTCCTCCTTTCACACCCGGGTTTGGGACCGGCAATAGCGGAGTTGCTCAACATTAAGAGGTTACTTTTATGACTGGTCAGCCTGGTGTCAGGATAATGTAATTGGGTGGGACATCATGCTACATGTCTGCCATATGATTCCCCAGTACTAGACATCACCTTACTCTGTCACACTGCATACATCGTAGCGATATGTATGAAAACTTGCTAAAGCTACGAGAAAAATCAAAATCACACACACACACACAAATTAGTGGACTTTAACTTTAAAAAAATAAATTTAAAAACTAGAGCTGTAGAAATAATATTAGTGTGACATTATATATATATATATATATATATATATATATATATATATATATATATATATATATATATATATATATATATATATATATATATAGAAGATGAAAAAACTGATTTTCTTGTCTGTCTGAGATCATGAGACACACTAATATACATACAGTTTTCAATATATAATGGCGGCCAGTGTATTAATATATATAATTCTGATACTGTCGTTCAAATTTTTCTTCAGATCCATAAATTGGTTCAGGGAGGTTAAAATAAGGTTATTTTTTTTTAAAATCGCATTTCCATGCTGCTTCTTTACCAGGTGTATGCAAAAGTCTCTCAAATTAGATTCACAAAAGACTAGATTATATAGAATCCAGAAGGTTGACTCGGACTAAAGACATTACAAAACAAATGTTCTAATGTTCCAATAATATTAGTGTCTCATGATCTCAGTCAGACAAGAAAATCAGTTTTTCATCTCCTACCACGTGTTGTATATATGTATAGAGTATCTGGAAATAGAACACGTTAATATCTACATCTGTAACGTATCTGAGAAGAAATTTAAATAAATGTAACTTTGTTGTGATATTGTTGTTTATTTGATTCTCTTGTAACCTGCCTTTGATTACACCATATATGTTGCAAGTATTTTCATGCGCTCATTGTGTCTATGTATGGATTATAATGTCAGTTTTGCTGAATGCCTTTAATTCATCCTTAATGTCCCAATACTTTATTGTGTCATGCCTGTAATTTGTCCTTGGCGTCCCCAATATTTTAGATCGTAATGCCTGTAATTCGTCTTTAATGTCCCCAATAATTTAGATTGTCATGTCCTGTAATTCATTCTTTATGTCCCCAATATTTTCTTTTCTTATGCCTGTATGTCGTCTTTTTCGTCCCCAATACTTCAGAGTGCCATGCTTGTAATTCATTCGTTTGTCATGCCTGCTTGGACGTTGTTCTCATGTAAATGAACACACACTTATTTCTCAGCTTTTGATGGTCTCTATTTCTTTTAATGTTACGCCATGTACACAAATTGTACATTTTATGATGAAATGTGTTTAATTTCCTGTACAGACAGTAATAACATGGTTAATGTTATCTTATAATACACTTTTTTTCTCAAATGGATGCCGTTTCTTGAATTTTAAGCATCGAGGGGTCTCTGGTAGGCGAGTGATCTAATGTGCTCGCCACACCGATCACAAACATCTCACCTCTGTCTGCTTGGGTTCGAGTCTCTGGCCCAGCCAACATGGGTATGTGAGAAAGCTTGCCAGTAGCTTCCCGTCTGTCGGTTGTTATTCCCGTGGTTTACCCGGATTCTTTCTCCACCGGTTACACTGGCCGCCATCATATACTAAACCCACAACAACAACATTAGCCTAGAATTGGATCTGAAATAATTTCAACATACCTATCTGTTAAACATGAATATCTGGCTTCAAGCTGTTCGAAGAGCGACCATCGTTGTGTGTGAATATATACGGTAAAGGACAAAAGGACATGCAGCAAATTTAGCTACGAAGAGCTAATTTATCACTACAGGCCCGGAAAATTGTAAAGACAAAAACGTGTAGTCATTGACATAAATCAAGATAAGAAATTAACACAATGTGGAAAAAAAAATCTTGAAAAGTTTAATCACATGTATATGTTTACACCTCCGTGTGCATCTAATTTATCAGACGAAATATTTATCTTCCAGTCATAGACTGCATCGATTTGTGAGCCTATGTGTTTAATTTGCACGTGACAGCATGATGACTGAATCTGACCGCCCCAAATATTTTTTTTTCTTACGGCAAACTTCCTCGCCAATAAAAGAAAAAGATCGATGTTTTAAATCTGAAATTTATTAAAACGTTCGAATAGAATATCGACCGTTTCCTCATTGGCCAGGTGTTAAGTATCAGGACTGATTTTGTCATGACAAAATGACCAAAGTGCGTGCTTATTTCCTGTATCCCATGTAATCGCCTATATAGGCGGCGCATTAGTCAATTCCTGATGGCCCGGTTACCGAGGCACGGTGTATGCTTGCATTTAAAGATAAATGGCGAAATCCCGATGATCCTGGGGATAAGCCCCCTCAAAAGCTATTGCTTCGAGAGTGGTCAACATAGCTTTGTATTTTCTAATCTAGTTAAGTCGACAAGTGTTGTGTTCGATTATATGGAGTGACTCATTCTGAACACGTGTATATATCAACCATTCCGTATAAATGTTCACTCCGCTTAGATAACAGCTTGTATCTAGCTCACTTACGTTAAGCCTATTCAACACTTGGCATTATGTTTCGGATCGAGATCAGAAGAGGGGTTTTGTTTTCTATTTTGTTACTTTAACGCACTTTTAACACGTTATTACATCTATTATGGACGCTAAATGCCCTTCCTAAGTCACATTGGGACAACCTACAAGGGCTGAGCTCTGCGGTATCGAACCCGGCGGTCCTTGGATTACGAGTCCTACACTCTATCAACTTAGTTACCGCTCCGTCCCTCAAAAGAAGGAAGTAAAATTGTGCGTATTTATTGACCACGGTTTCATCTTCAAACCCTCTTGATCTTATTTCGTAGAGACAAAAAAAAAGTGAAGGCGTATTCAGTTCCAAACATTCTTGTAACAGAACTTTCAAAGTAAGCACAACGACATTTCAATTAGTTTAAAGGTTGTTCACAGCACCGTTTGCCTGCCAAAATATGTTTAAGATCTTGGTGAAATTCATTTATAGATTTGTTACCAATGGCCAATATTGCACAAAGAACCATTTTAGAAAGCTTTTCACACCTTGGAAGATATACAGCCAACATCATAGCTAGCACTAGAGAATGGATAATCACTACAAGTGCAATGTATCATTCCGAGGTGTTGCCGGTGACAGATTTATATCTCTATTCAATATTTTACGCCTATATCAAAAGTTTTAAGGCTCAAGTGTCAGAAAAAATAGTCCCTGCACTCATGTACAGATGATAGCTTTAATAATGTGTAATAAATTACATTAAAGACTAAAAACACATCGATAGGCAAGCTTTCCAAGTACGTATTTATAAAAGTACATCCTCGCCGATGTTCAGATTGAAAGTGGTACTCGTAGTATCTCTGATTCTGCTACGCAGTATCTCTAAGATGAAGGAAAAATATAACCGCAGGTATGTTCGTCGAAACCAATAGGGTATATATCTGGTGTTATGTGTATCTTTGGCGGCTTTTTCAAGTATAAAAATGTTTTAACATTAATAATGCCACAGAAGTATTGTAAATTAGCTAACGCATTTATACAGAAAGGAATTTAATTTAATCCACCTAATGATTAGGAAGAGAAAAACTGAATATGAATCAGAAATCAAAAGAATCTAAAGTCCACTCTCCTACTGCAATGCGATGGTTTTTTTTTCTTTTCTTTTTCTAATACTAGACTCACCATTTTCAAGCTACTGAAAATATAAACTATGTAACAAATAATAATCACTGCTTATATGACTCGTCGTCATGCAACAGTTAGCATTGCAGTTGAGATCCCCAGTCCATTCTATTTTGGTGAACGTGATAGCTCCGTTGGTAGTGTTTGACTCATAATCCAAAGGTCGCAGGTTCAATACCAGTGCAGGCCAGCTCGGCTGCCTCAGTGTGTCGTTATGAAAGGTAATTATCTCCTATTTGCTCGGCATGATATAGCCAATACTATCTTGAAAGTTGCTGTTGTTGTGGGGTTTAACGCCATTTTTCAGCACACGATAGGCGGCTATACATGGTGGCCAGTATTAATGGTGGAGGAAGAACCCGGGACAACCCCAGAAAGAATCACCTACCCAAGAAAAGCTACTGGCAAGGTTTCTCACATACCACATTGGCCGAATCCGAGACTCGAACCCACGCAGAGGTGAGATGGCAGTGATCCGTAACGGAGAGCGCTTTAGATAATTCGGCCACTCGGGGCCTCCTTTTCTTGAAAAGGGCCTTTAAAACCAAACCAATCAACAACTATTGTCTTTGCTATTATTATCATTGCAGTTACTTCGTCGGTAAATGTAACGACGAATTTTATTTGTCACACTGTGCCCTCGTTAATTTACCTTCAAAGATTATCTTATAGAACTAACACATATGCCAAAAGAGGTTAACATTTAGATTTCTGTTCAAGAATTAAGTGAATTATTCGTAATCTTCGCCTCTAAATGGTTCATGTTCATGATAGGTAAGGTCGTTTTCTATTGTACTATCTGCTAAGTGAGGCTAGAGATAAGAATGCATGATGGTTGTGAGACAAACAGACAGACAGACAGACAGACAGACAGACAGATATGAAAACATAAAAAGAGACAGACAAGTACTTACAAGTTTTATGACACTGCTGCATGTCTATTATATCATAGACGTGTATATAATGGTACAGTGTCTTCTCGATAATATCTTGTGGTTCATACCCTGTAAGCTGAGCCACCCTGCAATTGAATGAACATACTGCCAATTTGCCATACCGCCTTAGAATTGTTGTATCAAAATGTATCAGTTCATTAGTAATTTAAGTTTATTAGTAATGAAATTCTGTCATTTTTGTTAAATAACATAGTAAACATATACGTTAATAATAATAATAATAATAATAATAATAATAATAATAATAATAATAATAATATTATTATTATTATTATTATTATTATTATTATTATTATTAACTTACATCGTATTAATTTTTTTGAAACTTGTGATATATTTCATGCCTCAAGAACATAGAATGAAATCACTCAATCAGAACCTTCCTTTGGTCACAAGAACACTGTCGTTCCTTTCTATTAAACCTTCATATAAGCGCTATCCTACTCAGAGAACAACATTTTCCATGTACATGCTGCTAGCCAGTAAGGCGTTATTACAATTACAGTTGGTCTAAGAAGTCATGTTTGGATAATACCCATCAGGTACAAGTGTGTTAATGTCTAAAATAAAACAACTGAAGAGATTAGATCGTACGTGGCTAAAAAACGTAAATACAAATATTCACAGTGACAACGAAGTCACAAGTGAATTAAACCTTAGTGAAACGAATGTCGAGGGAAAATATTCGAAATATTAATTTTTTTAAAGAAGAATTTGATGATAGTTGTTCTCTTTTTATTCCTTTTTTTATTTTATTTTCTTTTTTTCTGAAAACTTAAATACAAATATTCACGGTGACAACGAAGTCACGAGTGAATTAAACCGCAGTGATATGAATGTCGAGGGACAATATTCGAAATATTAATTTTTTAAAAGAAGAACTTGATAGTTTTTCTCCTTTTTCATTATTTTTTTCTTCTTTTTCTTTCTTTCTTTCTTTCTTTCTTTTTTTCTTTCTTTTTCTCTTCTTCTTAATGAAAACTTTGATCTCCCACCTGGCATCTAAGAAGATGAGCTTGAGGTCCAGGCTGGCACGAAACATGAACATGTTGCTGAACATTTTGATCTCGGTAATGGCGCTGGGCGGAAGTGAGTGTCCTACAGCCACCATTCCTACATTTTGATAGCAGTTATCATAGGGCACCATATCCATGTATTGCTTCATTTTCAGATAGCCGCTGCAATGTATTACCTGTCAATGAAAGTAATGCTGATAACTATATGAAGGTTTTAAGAATTATATCATTATCGTAGTCATTATCATGTTCATGATGATGAGTATAATGACGATGGCGAAGATGATGATGATGATGATGCTTATACTCTTTATTCTCATCTTCCCATATTATTGTTATTATTATTAATATTATTATTATTAATATTATTATTATTATTATTATTATTATTATTATTATTATTATTATTATTATTATGTAAACGAAAAAGGAGAATAAATATGGAACACATCAAAGCTGTTATCATTAATGACAATTTTCGAATAATTATCATTCCTTTTATCGTATAATATCATTCCTACAACCATCACTTAAAGTCTTTACTGTTTTAGGATTGGGCTGTAATCATGGAAGAAAAGCAGTAGTAAAAACAATTGTCTAAAATAAGGCAAAAACATAGCAGTAAAAGTATTACAGATAACGAATTATTAAACTCATTCTATTACAGATAACGAATTATTAAACTCTTTCTATTACAGATAACGAATTATTAAACTCCTTCTATTACATATAACGAATTATTAAACTCCTTCTATTATAGATAACGAATTATTAAACTCCTTCTATTACAGATAACGAATTATTAAGCTCATTCTATTACAGATAAAGAATTATTAAACTCCTTCTATTACAGATAACAAATTATTAAACTCCTTCTATTACAGATAACGAATTATTAAACTCCTTCACTATATCTGAACAAATAAAATAAAATATATTCCAACAAAAGGCCATAACAATATGCAAGTAAAAGACACGTACGAAAATTTCGGGATGAAAACGCTAGAAAGTTGTGTGTGTGTGTGTGTGTGTGCGCGCGCGCGCGTGCATGCATGTACAGTCTTCCCAGAGGTTGCCAACTGCTAAAGCTGTTACCAAAACGAACCTTGTAACCGTTACATGTCAGGCCTGCATTTCGTTTGGCAAGAACGCATTTCATTCGGATGAAAAATGACCTGTCTAATTCGAAATCTGAAAGAAAACAGTGGGATATGAATGTGACAATATGTCAACACAGACTTAATATATCAAAACAAAAAGAAAAACACATAAATATATTTACACCAACATCATCATGAGTAGATGAATATGCGACGCAAACTATTGATACAAGTTTATAAACTGAAAGTATTCACATCCAAACATTTCTATATTGTATCAGAAAATACAAGTTTCATTTAACCAGTATAGTAAGCACATAGACATAGAACAAACGCATCAATCACCAGAATAATCGGTATCATTCAGATGCTTCGCTCAGTCCCGATGTGGCATATTCTCATATCTGCAACAACACACACACACACACACACACACACACACACACACACACACACACACACACACAATACCCTCTAAACAATCGAAACCTTACCACAAAGTTTGGGACCACAGTATTTAAAGTTTCTCAAGTTATCCTCGCGCATTTTCTCATTTCTGAATGAATTTTATTAAAATTAAATCCAATTGTTTCTAGCAGATGTGACTTAAAAAAAAGTTCTCTTGTCATTAATAAAAATAGAAAAATTTAATACATGCATAATCTTTGAATAATAACACAGTAGATATTCTGTTATCATGCGTGCATGACACTTGTATAATCTAATATATTCACCGTCGGAACTCGCTTATAAAATAGATCCAACTGCAAACTGCACAGACCCAAATCTGCTGTCGCATCATGCGTTGACAAACTGGGGTCTATTTCAGTTTGTATGGAAGTAATCTATAGAACAAACAGCATACACCATGATCTGCCATTACATTACACGATGGTAGATTAGGGTCTATGTTGTTTGCAGTTGGACCCGACTTATACAAAGTATTTATGGTAATTAGTTCCGTGTATAGTAATCGCTAAGAACACAATTTAGCGTACCTCGGGTAGGAATGCCGGGATGGGGTGGATGAAAATTCAGAATAGCCGCCATTTCATCATGATCATGCGGATGAATATATTCGTATATGCTGTTGCCCGTCAGTTCAACCTTCCGCAAAATAAATGAATAAATCCCTGAATATCCCATAAATGAATCTAACATAAAGCCAGTTTATCTGACATTAATATGGGAGAATTTTGATGATGTCGCTAAATTTTAATATTCCTTGCGTATTTGATCATTTGTTCATTAATATTGCACATAAATTTTTAAAAAATAGCAATTCCTTGAAAATTTGTAAGAAATTTCAAGAAAAAATAAACGTTTAACATATTTTGTAGGCAACTCTAAATATAGTAAATTTCTATACTGTCCCAAAATAATTAGCACTGTTATTTCTCTCCGATTTTTCTTTAATTTCAACATTCTGCTCAGAACAGGTCATATCAGCGATAAATATTGGTGAAACTAAATTAATTAATTAATCAATAGTATGTTTCTCTAATTAAATATGCTTTCTTGCTCCTGTGTTAAATGCAGTTCTTGTTTTTGGTTGACCTCAAGCACAGAAACAATAGACTACGAAACTAAACATTACATGAAAACAATAGACTACGAAACTAAACGTTACATGAAAACAGTAACTAGTTCTTAGTATAGATATCACAGTCCCTACAGTGTGTTTACATAATCTTTCTAAATAATATGGTACAAACGCAACTCTTAGTAAAGAGATCATAATCTCTACAGTTTGTCTACATGATAGTTCAACGATACTGAATGTAACGTCTGAATTTGTAATAATATGCCAACATGTTTTTCAGTATTTCTAATATTTCATGAGATACCCTACCTGTGACAAACCAAGGTGCACCGACGCAGTTTCAGATATATACATTATTTTGCCATCAGGTGCAACGACAAATATGAAGCCGTCTAGTGTCTGCAGTGAAAGAAAAGAAAAAATCTTCATTTGACGCTAAATTACAGAACTGAGAGGGGAGAAGAGTTCTTTCACGATTGAAAGTAGAACTTTCCCCAGCACATGAAGAGTGAAAGCAATGAGTTCACAAATTTGAGGAAAATAATTCGAGCACCAAACTTCACAGAAATTTTGGTGTTTTCTTAAAAAAAACTGATCACTTATATTTAGGCATTATGCCATTGCCAACTACAAGTGAGATTTACTTACCTCGGATATTGGAGACCTTTAGAAAGTGAAAAGCTACGAATTTCCGAAAATGAGGTTGTGACAGTGGAAGTGTTCCAATAACCATAAGCAATTTTACGCTTTGCAAAAACACATATGAAAATAAAAAAAAAATTTAAAAGAAAAGAATTGTGCTTTGTTTAAAATTACTTCCAAGATATGTATAGATTGACTTCAGTAAGTCATTAAAATTTACAAAGTAATGGGACCACGTGTTTGAAATTAATGTACTGCTCTTAGCATACACTCGTGACCTCAGAGTTTATCGGCGTAGGGATAATGTCCCAAACTGGATAGTACATCGCCAGATAGCAAAGTCGCTTATTTAGCGAATATGACGCAGAGTGTTCGAGCACTGGATAGGTCCAATATCCAACTTGCATAAACTAAGAACGGTGACGCTAAAAGATCTTAAATACTGCTCCGGAAAAAATAAAATATATTAAACCTTGATGATGTATTAGGTTAAATACTGACATGTTTTCTTCACTAAAACGAATGTCGCGAATCAAAATAATGAATATGTTCAGAATATTTTTAAAATAATTTCGAAAACTTGCTATCACTGTTTTATTCTCCCATTTCTCTTCAACATGCACATATTTATCAATGTTTTTATTCATAAATGAAATATTCGTAAATAAAAAAGGAAACATTAAAAACGAGCACGTTAATATACGTCGTGTATTAACTATTTTAATAATCTGCCTGCCTAATGAAGCTGAAAATAGTTTAATCTAGTTTTAAGAATTGGGATTTTGTTTAGTCAGTCACTTTTTTCGCATTTTCGCTATTTTGGCGCACGATTCGCGTATGCCACACAGCAGGAAATTAAAAGTTTGCCAATTTATGGAACCACTGAATGGCTTTCCCTCTTACTCCGTTATTAATGTCACCTGACCTATCTAAAGAACTGATTTTAATCACTTTCGACCTTAGAGCTTGTAAGATAATGCTTCAGGTCTCTAAATGCCTTTTAAATACGATCAACCGACTAATCGCTGACGATTGGTCTTGGAGTATAAAATTAAAACCGGAACCACTGAGACTCTCATTTCCGTCTTGCCGCAGCTCGGCACAAATTGATCCCGGCCTCTCGCGCATACTTCTATGATAACGCTCATTCATATTCCCGCTCTTAAAGTGTCGTCTGTCGCTGTCAATTTTTCATTCATTCGAGTAATTGTAAAGCAGGAAAGCTAATTTTACGGCAAAGTAAGTTTCCTTGTTCTTTAGGAAAACGTAGAAACAATAATGTCTTTTGATGATAATTGACTGATACTAATTGGCTTTTTACAATATAGAAAAGCGCATCACCTAATAAACGCAGCGTTAATCGATTTCCACATATGATCATTCAACTTTTTGTTGGAAGTAAAACTAAAATATCATACGGTATCAATGTATACGCGGCATTTTAAAATCATTGTTAAATCTTACACAGAATAATATAATCCTGGCCAAGATGCTTTTTCTTTATTCAACCAAAAGACGTACTTTTACTCAAAATTCAAATTTAGATGTCATAGCTCCAATGAGATCGAAGCAATACACATTTGCAGGGACAATCAACAGGAGCAGAGTGGGTGGGTGTGCTTGTTTATGTCTTCGTGATCGATCAAAATGTGAAGCTTGCATGTCAAATATAAAGGGACAATTTGTATAAATGACTTAATTTTTAAAAAAGTCTGGTTCAACTGAAGACTGCAAAATGTTTTTAAAATAATCGAAAGGACGAATGACCACTAAGTTAAAGAAGATTACGTAGCCACGGCGACTGAAACTTTGCCAAGAAACAAACGCATCGTGATTCTATTTAGAATGGGAACAAAAAACAGCCATGCATATAAACAACTTACGTAGAAATTTAACAAAACTTTTTTATGTTAATTAAAAGTTTGACTGTGGGCGTGCGACTGCGGATTTGGCGCTTATTTCTAAAACAAATCACGTAGAAAAAAATAACATAATGCGTGAAAATCGCACATTATATTTCCAACACCTACCTTTGTTCATTAAATCTCTACTATATTCAGAAAAATCTCCCCATTTTAAAATCTTTAAAGTGCGATTTCCCTCCTAAATGTTGAATTCAAGAATAGACCATGTATAAAAGTTTCTTAGTTTCTGACTTTAGCTATTTCAGGCCGAAGAGCAAGTCAAGTATCGTATCTGCAAAGGATAGATCAAGATATACAGGCACGCATAACAGTGTCAAGATAGAAATAGTTTCTTATCGTCTAATTAGGTCGTTAAAATAGACGCCCAAATGGTGTTTTAATGAGCCCTTTTCACGATGTTTGCTGTCCTCAACTGATTCCCGTGCTTGATGCCTTTCCTTCGATTCAAGTCAGTATTTATGAGGGTGGAACACACAACTCGGGAAACTTGCACCATTATTACAGAACCCCGCCACTACTATAACAGCTTATGTTATACATCAATCAGAATCGAGTTGAGGAAAAACAATTGCTTCAGCGCACGACCTTCTCACTCTTCCATTTGAAAGGAGTCAATCGTATCATATCTAAAGCAGAAGTTTTAGAAAATTAATTACATTGAGTAAACAATAAGATGATTGTGTGATTGACTTTAAACAAGCCAGAGCCGGTAGCAGCAGTATTAATGAAATATTTAAATCCCCGATCCTGCACCGGAGCTACATTTAATGCTCCGTCACGATTCGCCATTTCTGGCAGCGGACGATAACTGCTTAGGTCCTTTCTGATGCCCGATTCTACATAAGCATCTCTCCCTGTGTTGTGACACATGCCAGAAAAGACGATCATGACAAACTGGGGGCTGCTATCTCAAAAAGGAATCAAACACAAATAAATACCAATGACGAAGTATCAACCGCTTTCCCCTCTTAACTGACAGTAGGAACCCAAAGCAATTCATCATAAGACCGAGGTGTGGAAAGCTTGATTTACCATCTTATAACTCTCAGCTTCCCGTTTTCACAAATGATTTAAACAGACTCCTTGAATTAGACTGTATTTCACGACTTAAGCCTAATATATATTGCATGATAAGTCTTTTATGTTTTGTTTTCATTATCCATGCAATATTTATTATAAGTTCTATATTTCAATAACTGAGTCACGGAATTTTCATTGCATTATTATTATCTTATTTTACAACAGCAACAGTAACAAACAACAACAACTAATACAACTACTACTACTATTATTATTGCTGTTGTTCTTGTTGTTATTCCGTCTATGATTATAATATTTGGCTTGACGACTGTGTGATCGAAAGATGTGAATTATTGATTTTGACAAATGTATTCTGTCAATTCATAAGTTCGAAAGAAAAAATGTAGACTTTGTTTAATTGATATTTTTAGACGCAAACTGCAATATACTTTAAAGAATAATTCATGAGTTTTTCTTAACACATTTGTAAGGACGTAAATTATTTTTTTCTTTAATTTTTTAATCATGTTTCTAAAAAATAAATATGGGACCTCTAATACTGTTATAATATTAACCCTCTAGACGTTGTAATAATAGAATACATGAAAATGGTTCTTACCTGTAACAGATGGGACCCCAGTTCTTTCTCCAGCGGCGTCCTATGTGGGGAGCGGTGACCCCAGCTGTCACCCAAGCCTATTTAATAATAATAATAATAATAATAATAATAATGACTGCTGTTGTGTTTAACGCCATTGTTTGAGCACACAATAGGCTATATATGGCGGAAAGTTTAACTGGTGGAGGATGTACCCGGGAAAACCCCCGGCAAGAACCACCACCCCCGGGAAGCTACTGGCAAAGCTTTCCCACATACCCCCATTGGCCAAGCCTGATCCTCAAACCCACCAGGACAGAGGGCCGTAATCGGTAAAGGCGAGTGCAGGAGACCATTCGGCCACCTGCGCCCAAGAAAAAGAAGACGAAGAAGAAAAGAATCGACAGCAGTAGAGTAATTATTAGCAGGAACATAACCGCATTGATAACTATAGGAATCTAGCTTGTTGTAATTCTGTTTGACAGGGGAGAATGTCGAATATTATATGCTGATTGAGATTTAAAAAATTAATAAAAGGGAAGAAAAAAAGATTCAAACGAAAACGAGTAAGCTAATAATATCAGGAATAAAAGTAAACCGTTTAACAAGGCATGGTAATTTTAGTTTTGTAATGTACAGAACGACCTTTATATTTAACATTTAAACATTTTCTACATTCATAAATCCAGTATGTCTTTTATAGAACGCATTCCATTAAATAGAACAATATAACGGTCGTCATGACAGTAGAGTGATAGTAATTGGTTATAAAGCTCAAATACAAAATAATTATTTATCTCAATCTTTGACATTTATAATAGCGTGTATAAAAGAGGATTTCATTATCTAGAGGGAATTTGCATCAGTTAAAACAACTGCAACTAACAATTAATTGACATTTGTCTGAAATCCACAAATAGGTGAATTTTAATTATTGTTTCTTTTCATCTAGACTCCATTTTCTTAGGAACTTTTCCTACCCTCACTTCTATAATGCGTGGGTTTATGCCGGTTCACTTCCATGCTTAATTTTGTTAATATATCTTTTCAGTACAGATTTATTTATTTATTTATTTATTTATTTATTTATTTATTTATTTATTTATTTGTTTATTTATTTTTAAAGACAGAAGTTGAACGGAAAGCACTCGGATTACTTAAGTCTAACAGTATGGTTATTTTCTTTCTAAAACAAAATGATTTCCCTAAAACAACAAACTTTAAAATGAACCACATTTCATTTTTAAACGGTTAACCCATTTGTTTTCATTTAGACTTCATTCTGTTCTCGATGTCAAATACTGAGATAAATAAGTATTGTATACATCACGTAGAATATGCTTCTGCGCAGTCGTTTTCCCCATTTATCAATGTGTTTAAATATAATTTAAAGAGAAATAAAGAGTTTCATTGAACTGATAAACGTGTCTTCACATTAAACCTTATGTTTGGAAAAATAGTCACAATGAATACATTATAACATTTGCGTTGCATAATGCAACCTATATGAGAACACATTAAATATCTCGGTTTTTAATGCGTGTAAATTTGTCGTTGAAAAACTGGAAGAAATTACAATAAAGCGGATATTGTTCGTGATCCAACAATATTTTAAACATGTCAATAAAACAAAAAACACAAAATTACGAAAACTTTGCGGTTAGACAAGTGCAAATTGTTCGTCTGGATCGTAGTGTCTTCAAAGTTTATGTCTGTGTACAAACTCCATCTCTTTTCTTTGTTTATATTTTTCTCTTTGCATACAGCAGATACAATCTAACTGAATGATACAGATCTGCCATTCATACAAAACATACGTAGACAACACTGGATGTTTGCTTGCATATTCGTAATTTTGTCATTGAGTTGACGATAATCAATGGAGCATTTTTACTTGGAAAGACAAAACCAGTTGATGACAAAAACTCACTAAGTAGTGCAGTCTTAGTATCTAACATTGTATTCCTATGATCTAACTATGTGCCTTGAATTTTTCTTGTTTTGCATTTACTCGGGAGCTGGAGTCGTGATTTTGTAAACCATGGTTTGCAGAATTCAGTTATAACGAACTGTAGCAGTGTCTATAATTACAACTGAGTCTCGCACTTATTATTTCTTGAAAAGTGAAAATAAATCAACTTTTGAATATTTGACTATAACCCAAACTTTAATTTACTTTAGATTAGTCATTCTCAAAACTGAACTCGATTTTCATAATATAGTACTCCGGAATAGACAAATCGATATAATGAAACAAACTATTCAGTGTATAGACAAATCGATATAATGAAACAAACTATTCAGTGTATAGACAAATCGATATAATGAAACAAACTATTCAGTGTATAGTTTACATTTCTTGTGCACACAAAAAATGACCACGGAAAGTAACTCACTGAATTAAATGACAACGAGTTTTATTCTTTCTTCTTTGCATTGAATCGGGGCCAGGGGTCGTGATTCTGTAAAGAATCTTATGTTCCCATACTGACCCCTGATGTTTGTCAACTTTAGACTTTAGTGAACATCGGATGTTATGTACATTCCTAATTGTTAGTTCGAAACAAAACATGTTTGTCTATGGCTTGCTGCACGTTTGATGTCAGATCATCTTTTGAACTCAAAGTTTGTCTGTTAAGGCCTGTGAAATTAAACTTCATCAGAGAAAATAGAGATAGCTCGCTTGTTTGTTTCTGTACACCTCACAATCCGAAGCTTACAGCTTACATTTGTAAGCGAGCCGAGACGAGCCGAGACGAGACACCGTTACTTAAACGAGGCATAGCAAAAAATAACAGAAAGATTTAGTACAACAGTAAATCGTTAAGACGCCGCGAACTTCCTCCCAAACAGCGTCTGCTAAGATGGTCCAATCAACCGAGCGCACGTCACTTAGATCACTAATTGGATTATTCCCATTATGCAGAACTCTGCATCGAAATCTATAAAACAATCAGTACTTTTAACTTTTAGTCAAAACACATAGCATGCTATTTTATCATACGTTTGCAATCCTAGTTATGTAGCATACTTTTCTTTAAAATATTTTCCTCTTTTTTTACAATTTATAGACATCAGCTATATAATATCGTCTATTTTAAAATATTTCATATTTAGAGAATAATTGGTAACAGATTGACCGATATAATAACTACCAATTAATTCAAAAATTAATTACAATTAGTACCAGAAAACAAAAACTACCAATTAATACGACAAAAATCATACAACGCAATCATATCCTTCGGGAACATTCTGTGTCGAATAGACACCTTGCATAAGCATTGGATCTTCGATGAAAACAATAATAAAAAATATGCTTTACCTTAGGAAAATTACGCGTCCTTTTTGTCTGTTGTCTCGAGTGAATTTTAAAGCCAATCAATATGACAGACCTTGTGTATTCGAATGGCTGGACAATTACTGTGTGCTACTGATATGAAAATGCATGTAGCAAATATATACTTTATGGGGTTTTCTTGTTCTAAGTAAACTATTTATATCAGAGTTAGTGTTAGGTAATATTTGTTACATGATAGGAATTACTGATCCCACCCCTCGTGCTAAAGGAATGTCATTTATAAGAGAGAAATATCAAAACTAATTAGCAGTTTTATGTATACCAGTGTACGACTGCTGCATTCTTTCATTTAGATTTTATTATATATTTGTCAATTCGGGTTTATTATTGTATTTTAAGAAAGAAAAACTTTTTTTTTTTTACAAAATAACAAAACACGCTTTGAACGTTGTCTCTGGTTAAGAGATGGCTTGTAAATGCTAGGTTTACACTTGAGTGTAAACTAAGAAATGTTAGGTTTTTACTCGAGTGTAAACTTGATACGATGTTACAAAATACCAGCATTCAAAGAAAAATGGTCGATACGGTGGGCGTAATGGAATACACATCGACAAAGTTGTGTATTGAAGCTTGCACAATGTGGAAGATAAAAACAAATTTGACAAATGTGAACAAGATATCCCTAAACTCAAAGAAGACAGTCAAAACTAACATTATTCTCCACCCTGCTTTGGTCTAAAATTTTATTTTTCTATTCATGTATCATACGGAGATGGTGGCAGTTACAACAGCGGCTTTTTCCACTCGAAGCCAGACAAAAGATATTGCACCTGTGGTAAGGTTGAACAGTCCCCCCCCCCCAAAAAAAAAATGCATGTTTGCATGACACTACCATCAACCGCTGCATGTTTTGGGATAAAAGTGTTGAAATTAGTGTTCACGTTGACTATTGTGAAAGAATACTCAAGTTATAACGGAGGTCAGGCAGTTTTGCCGGGGTTTTTTTTTGTGCACTATGATCTCAGTAGAAGACAGACGTCACATGATCAATGATAAATTATTCTCCTTAATAACACTGAAAAATACGATAATTCACACGTAGAAAATGTGCAATACAAAGAAGGCAGAAAGATTGTAAATAGCATGGAACATTACCTTTTTCAACACATAACTATATTTTTATAGATTACAACATGGCAAATAATAATAATAATAATAATAATAATAATAATAATATTACTAATAATCATCTTATTATTGTTGTTATATTCAATGTGATAGACGATAGATAGATAGATGGAAAAGATCAAAAGAAAATAAGAGAGCAGAAACAAAATAAATAAGTAAATAAAGCGATTAATCCATTAGATGACCGTCAATGCTTGATCACAATCCATTTGAAAATACGAGTGCTGAATAGAGACAAAATTTCACAATAAAACAGATGATATTTATACAGTGATGTAATGACTTTTTCGCTGCAGTAATAATTACTGCAAAGAACCTTTCAAATTGGTGGTATTTGAAGAATTAGTTTGGCAAATTAATAGATCTGGTAAGGCTTTGTGCTATTCGCTTTAGTAAAGAAAATTGCAAAATAATTTTCATTCCATTCGTCATTCATAAGATTATTTTGTGTGTATTTCTATCTAGTTGCATTATTTTTTAACTCTACAAGCGCGTGCTTTGAAATTTAAAGCATAATTTGTTTTTCTAATATTCAATTTCCTGCCGCTAAATGATGATTATGTTCGCAAAAGAAGCGTATTTAAGTCCCGTAAATTCTCTCACTTATAATAAATAAGACACGCATATTATCAAGAATGTAAATAAGCTATAAATAACAAATAATTAAAAATAACACAAATGACATGTGATAGTGGATGATTGTGCTTTACGAATTGTCAGAGTGCACGTTGAACATAGCATATTTTTACTTCAAAACTCTATACGCTTATTAATACACTAAGTTTGTAGGATAAAAAGCGATAAAACAAGCAGTCATAGAAGACGTCACGTCTTATTTCATACGAGAGATTAAGGAATTCATACTGTATTTTTATCACAGCTTTAGAGTTAACGAAGTTAGAGAAATAATTTATACAGAATATTCAGCCATGATACACTATACAAAACTCCGCTGAGTCATTTTGTAAAACTAAAACACAGAGAAACTGTTGTATTTTCACTCAAATAAAATACGGTTTATTTTTGATGACGTGAATATCCTATGATTTTGTTATGTATATTTCTCCCAAAAGCACTAAAATGTAACTCAAGCAAAAAACTCAGCCTTCATAATCCTAAAACAATTACATTTCAGAAACATAAGAAGAAAGCTATTAGTGTCATGCGAATTAATAATCTTGCAACGATAATGAAAGAAGTGAACGGAAGCTTTAATTCAAATTGTTCAGGAGCACCTTTCTTGTGGGTCAACGAACGTTTCCTGAAACAATTATCTTTTTCTTATCAATGAACCTATACATAATTCATTGTTGTTAATTCTAATTCTTCTTGAATGCCGTACCTACAGCAGTGGTGAAGTTTAGTTTTCAATAGTACTACGTGATATAAATTATCGGATGATCGTTTTTATTGGGTACTAGAAATAAGTATGACAAGTTACGAACACCTTTTATTTGGCAATATGAATCTAGAGAAGGCGATTGTCTTATCGCTCAAACGTTGCAACAAAACTGTCTTCAGGTAATTTATTATCAATGCAATGACAAGACTCGCCGATGTGGCTGAAGTTGATGTATTGTACACATGCCTAGAATCACTAGACCATTTTCAGTTGTCAAATAAAGTGTAGATTCGGAATCAAAACATGCCGTTGGCTTTTGTTTTCCAGGAAGTATATGCGGCATAATCAGATATATAAAACAGCATAGGAACTACGGTGTTGATGGTCTTGAAGATATCAAAATAACAACATTCCAACAAAATGTGATAAAAGATAGATACTGTTATATGCACGGGGAGAATTTACGTTTAACTGATACTCTTTTATTTATTACTGCCTTTCATCACGTTAGATATGATGGGGACAGGAAGTATATTTACAGATGATGATCCCCGCCGCCTTCTCTCTCTCTCTCTCTCTCTCTCTCTCTCTCTCTCTCTCTATCTATCTATCTATATATATATATATATATATATATATATATATATATATATATATATATATATATATATATATATATATATTGATGACAACTGAAATGAACTGAATTATCTGGATTAAATAGTTTTCAAAACATTTGTAGCTTCCATTAATTGAAAACTGTTATATAATATTTTGAGGAATATTTTTAATGAAATTATATTACATATGAAAGGTGTAAATAAGTATGAATTTAAACTCATAACATTCTCTTCAATCTCTAATTAATTCAGTCTCTTTTCAGTAACTTTTAAGGTATATTTACAATTAAATTATTTTACATATTAAAGTTGTAAATAAGTATAAACTTTGACATATAACATTCTTTCCAATATCTGATTAATTCAGTCTAATGTTTTTAGTAACTTTGTGACTGAAATCTAGTTTGAGAGAGAGAGAAAAAGAGAGTGCTCAAACACAATTGACCTTCCACTGACGATATGGTGTGACACTGAGACTGCGGGACATCTGCGAAAGTCGTTGGAGGTCCTTTATGTTCATTATCCTGAAGACCAGGATCCACTCTTTATATAGAATGACGTTTGTTTAAGCCGGCATTTGAATAGGGGCAATATTTTCGGGCTCGAACTTGTGTTTAGATTTATAGTCCCTTATTTATTTTTCGTTTATTTAGCGGGTGGCAGCAGAACAATGGCAGCGTAATTTCGATCTTTTCGGAATGCATCTAATGAGTAAAGCAGACGACAGCGCACGTGCAGGAAGTAACATGTTTTAAGAAAGTACTGGAGTTGACCTCATAAGGAATGAAAGTCTTAAAACTTAATGGAAATTTAATTTTCACAGAAGACTGGGGGCCACATGCCAAAGTTAGCGATTACGTTAAGACGTTATGTCCCTCATGGATAATATTTGTCCTTTTCCAGATGGATCGCCATGTTATTCAAGTACACCTTTTGTAAACAAATTTGAAAGACAAATCATTAACAAAAAGTTATGGCCGGAAATTAACAACTGACTGTCACAATTATAAAGACAACAAAGTTATAGCATGGGCAAGAGGGAAAAAAGGCTATAATGACATTTTAAAATAAGATTCCAAAATATCGAAAGATAACAGATAAATCTTTGACACAAGGTAGAAAATATCCAGTCCGTCCTGAAGACTACAGAATCAATATTGAATTACGTTCACCACAAATTGGAACACAAAGCGTAGTTCTGAGAGAGAGAGAGAGAGAGAGAGAGAGAGAGAGAGAGAGAGAGAGAGAGAGAGAGACGAGTGTTTATGGGCTCCGGAATTTCACATCGAAACATGTTTTGGCATACATCCATAATAGCTGACCACTACAGTCCCCACCCCACCTCACCCCGGAAAATAATTCTGAGGGTGCCCCTGTTTAGTAAGATTGTTTAGATTCCACTCAGACCAATTTATTTAGATAAACAGACCTGATAAAATGTTTAACAATTTATCAGTCATGCACAGTAATGATTTTTCGGACCATATGAATGTGACTTAGACCCAATATATGTATCTAAACAATCCCATTTAAACCATAGAACTATATGACAAAGTCATTCCACTAAGAATAACAAAACTATTCTCTTTTTCTAAGGTCATAGATTCGTTTGAACTCTCCATGGCTTCACGTTGGTCTCTTTTATGTGTGAAAACTTAAGTACTTCAAAACGATGACTTTCATTTTCTTCCAATCAATTTAAATCGTACCTATATAATTGTGATTAATTTGACCGACCACCCAGGACTATTCACAGGTCCGGGATTATCATGTGATAATACGTCTATGACTACGGCAGATTAGAGGAATTATCTCTTGATAATACATAAGCGTCTATAGGATCATTTTGTCAATCGCAATTGTTGCTGCTAAATCCCAATAATGATCCTTCAGTACTTGGGCTAACGTAACCAATGGCCTGAAAAGAGCCTCGATATTTGATGTTTTCCTTAAAAGAAACGATCCATAGGTACTTGGGCTAACGTAACCAATGGCCTGAAAAGAGCCTCAATATCCTTACAAAAATAGCTTGTCAATCATTCTTACGCCTCGCAAATCCACCCTTTCTCCAGACAAAATTATTGCAGAGCGGGGTAGTCCGAGTAAACAGATAGACAGATTCCAGACCGAGTGCTTTGATTAATTTATCAAGTCGGTTCGCAGGTGTTGTACGGACAAGGACTGGTGACTTTCTTTACACCTCCGAGGCTCAAGAGGGAACATCTCCCGGTCTTTTATTCCGATAGCGGCAAATGATGAGATACTGACTAAACTTTCGAATTTTATCTCCGTCCTGGGGGAAATTTGATTATACACTTTCAGAAACCGTACTTCAGAGCACTTTTTCAAGGTTACAGGTGCTTGTAAATCTGTATCGTACCTGTGCCACCAGTATTATAAGAAAACTGGATAATGAAAACACTATGCACAACACACATTGGAATTTCTTTGGCATATTTGTAGAACAGCTGACATTACGATGCAAAAAAATGAATTTTCATGATAAATAGGCACGGTTGTGCAGTGATAAAAAAAACAAGGAACCAATATACATGAAATACTATATACAGATAATATATATATATATATATATATATATATATATATATATATATATATATATATATATATATATATATATATATATATATATATATATATATATATATATTATCTAAAATACATTATAGCAAAATTAATGTGATACATTGCTGATGTCGTAAACATTTACAGAATGTGTTTCGTTTGCAAAGTTTTCGAAAGGGTACACAAGTTTAATCATCCTAAAGCCATTCAAACACAAATATCAATAAACTGTTTTCATAATTTTCTTGAAACTTTAAGTGTTATGAAGGCATACTTTTACAAAAGCAAGACTTCTTTTTGATCCTGAGACTAATTGTATTTTTAGCCTTTTCTATGTGCCTTGGACCCATACATTATCGAAAATTCAAAAATGGGATTTTTCATTCAACAAAACATTAAGATACAAATTAAATAAATTTTGAAATAAGATTGTTTGATATTGATAATTTCTGCCTATGGGCTTCAACTGGCTTGACGCCCGTATCAGGTAGCTGAAAACATTCGGTTTACTCAGGTCTTATCCTTCAACATACCTTGCAAGAGTCCAGTTTTGTCATCATAGAACTTCTCAAAATGAATCTGGGAAAATCTTAGGAATACATTTCAAAAGTTTATTGGTTATAAATATTTTCGTTTTAAAACAAAAAGACCAGACTAGAACGATTGTCTTCGCTATTAAAGACAAAGGTCTAAAAAGATTAAAGCACTTACTCGAATGGGTCACAATAGCGGTGTTTTATTGGTTGAGTGCCAGTGATGACATCAGTTTGAAATAATCAGTTGGTGTTAAATTCGTGTTTGCTTGTACATCCTACCAGTAGAATAGTTCAAGAGTACGGGTAGAGAATCAAATTTCTTTCACCTAAGTTTCAGGGAAAAACCTTTTCTTAATTTGTCGAAGATGAGAGTAAGCCAGTATGCTAAATTTTAATTCCCTTCTCTCTCTCACGCACACACACACACACACTGCGTAGCTACATTAAAACATTACTCGAGCGATTCTAAAACTCAAATTAAAGAATAGTTTCATTAATAACAACATAGTTTAAAAGCATCGTTAACTTCGTTTAGATTTAAAATCAGAATCACTGTTGCATGCATTCACGATGAATAATAATCACAACTTTACAATTTTAATAAATTCCTAATATATTCTACTCGTATACGAATGCATAAATAACATTTTAAACAGGTGCTTTGAACCATGAGCTAAAGAGTGGTCTTCAGGTAGGGGCATTTAGAAGATGCATAGACTCTTTCAGGAAAGACAAAAATGAATGCTAGTTGTCTCCTATACAAGTTGCAGTCAATACAAGTCGCACAAATAATGAATTTTACATTAAGACCGACTCAGAAAATACGAAGATTATTTCGACATTTATTTACGTCATTGAAGGAGATAAGGTTTCTCAGTGATATCTTTGGATACCCACGCTTAGGCTAAATCTGGATCTGTTTTGCACGTTCTTTCTTTTAAAATAAAAGGCCATCAGCAACTCGGCTTTTGGTCAGACTTATTCTCTCTAAACCAGCTTTCGTCATCATCGTTGTAGTCCCGTGCTTCGCCATTCCTAGCAGTATAGCAGCAGTGTTAGCAGTGTTGCTGCTACCAAAGACCAAAGATTTATGGAAGCGTGGTTATTGACCAGGAAATTATAACAAATGGAACGCATGGCAAATATACACTCTATTGATACCGGCAGACTACAATCCTGGAGAATGAAGGGCTACACTTTTAAGAGAGTCAAAACGAGGCTGTTCTGTTTCATTTCAATATTTTATGTGTTCAACAACTATAGAGTATCTGCTTCCAATGCCAAATAAAAGAACATTTATTTATTATGTAAACACGTGTTGTTTCAGATCAATTAGAATGAATTTTGCGACTAATTGCTTCTAGATCACTTACAGTCGTTTTATCAACATCTGCTCTAATAGAGGGCGGTAACACTAATTACCCCGACACGCTACAAAGAAAGCATGCCGTCATAGGTCGCGGAAGATGGCCGCGGGAACACAATTATTCTGCATTCTTTTACTAATTTACGACTCAAAGAGACAAGCCTTCACAGCTGGAAACCAGAAATCAATCTCTGCACTTCTTCTCGAAGTAAAATAGACTTAAATAAAGTTTCAATGAAAGAGAAGTTACCTTTAGAGGAAACCTTTCTTAATAATATCTCAGTGGCACTTTGTGAAATCACCGTTGTGGTCTTATTAACAGTGCTAAAAATTACAAATTATAAAAAGGAAGGGGTGAAAGCAGACGAATATGATATAATCAAACGTTCCTTACAAAACTGACTACTAGTTTCAGCGCTGGTTGCTTCGCAAAAATTTTAGTCACCAAAAAGGCCTGGCTTGTGAAAATCTCGTTTATATACCCATATGATACTGCAAGTCAAAAGTACTTAGGTAGGTAGATCACAGAATATGTCAGATGATGAACTGAAAAACTGCAAATCACTTACGCTAGCGCGATGTTTCAAGGCAAGACAAAACTTGTTTTCAACACGAGGATAAATGCAAAAGAACACGACAGATGTAGTGTGCCTCTCCTTTCCGTGCAATGTTGAAATTATCATTCCATCATTTGAATGCCCTAAATAAAAAAGAAACAATCTATTGTTGTATGCAAGATTTTTCATATATTAGGAAAACGTGATTATGACGCTCTCAGTGAAAACAAATGAGAAACTGATTGTGACTTCAAAAACATCAATTCATTTTTTGGCAACAAATCCTAATTATGCATAAGTAAATAGTGTTTGTCTAAGATTGCAAGAAGCACACTTATTCAGAAAAGGTTTGGGAATCTTTGCAGTAAATTACGCACTGCATGTGATGGACCTCTTTCTCTGCCAACTGTGTCATCTTAGGCGCAATTTCATTGCGGTCTCCATACTTCGCGGTTATGACAATTTTATACTGCAAATATGGCATTTAATTTTATCACACTGTCGGGTTTATTAATGCTAGATCGTTTTTCATAGTTGGTTTAATTCATCTGCCAATAATTATGCTATTTAAGTTTCCCTGCCGCGGACATTTCGCGGTAATCGTCCAAAACCCAGCCGAAGTCACGATCATTGCGCGCCTACAATATGGTTAGACACAGTCTCTTGTGCGACAGAAGTATTCTGGCATTGAAATCGTTTGTCATCAGTTATGGCATTTATTAGACAGCCTGACGAAAAAGTGGCGTAAATCTAATTTAAGATGATATAATGAGAAAAACAGAACATTTTTAACTGGTATCAATTCAAGAGCAAACATTCCAGTATGTGATCGACAATTGTTGTAGTAGAATTGTAGAATTTCTTTTGGACTAAATAAAGAATACATAGCGAAATTACATAAATAATTTAGTTTTATGTATTCAAGTTGAAAAACGTATCTTCAGTTCTCGTTTCTATATTAATCGACCTTCATAGACGACAAAACTTGTAGCGATAACAAGAGCATAAATGTAAACAGCAATCCAAACATTTTTGCATCCACTGTCAAGGTAACGGGAATACAATCTGGGTCATGTGACCATTAACTTAAGAATAAACTCATTAAAATATATGTAATCGATTGCTTAACGACGTATCAGCACATAATAGACTACGCAGCGATACTAGAATGTAAAAAAATTAAAGTACAAGGAATTAATAATCTTGTATAATTCAAAAGTTTACAAATTAAAATAATTTCATGAACAAACGTTAAGATAAAAGTTTTTTGAAAATCTAAACAAATTGCAAAGATTAATTTACACAATATTTTTCTCGGCACATACGACACAGGCAAAGTATAATCTGTCCTGAACAAACAGTTTGTAATTGAATTTCAGCAATTTAAATGTGCTGAAATATGCACAGAACGATGAGGATAAACTGTTTAAAAGGTGGAATAGACAACTGCAAAATTATCTTCAAAAGTGTTTTCACCACTACATTAATTAATATCTAAAGTATTGCTATGTCGTTTGTTCTAACTGTGTTACATTTTTACTCAGTCGAAAGAAAGACTAGTAGATCGAAATGATGCTTTGACATGTGCAATTTAGTTCAAAAGCGTATTCTCATAAGCATGTACTTGCTCATAGAGTACATACTAAAAATAGAAATTTGGGTGCCATATGCTATACGTACGTACATATATATATATATATATATATATATATATATATATATATATATATATATATATATATATATATATATATATATATATATATATATATATATATATATATATATAAAACTCATAAAAGCAAACAATATATATAGAGAGATATACCCAGGTATAACCAAAGATTAACCAGTACAACTCTAATCAAGATTGATCAGTATAACAAACTCTAACCAACAGTAACCAGTATAACAAACTCTAAACAAGAGTAACCATTATAACAAATTCTAAACAAGAGTAACCAGTATAACAAACTCTAAACAAGAGTAACCAGTGTAACAAGCTCTAAGCAAGAGTAACCAGTATAGCTAATTCTAAGCAGGCACAAGCCAATACAGCAGTAAATAATTATAACATCAGTAGTTCTAGATGTAATGGATTAGTGACATATCAAAACAAAACTTGAATATATCTACTAGTTACATTTTCAGCCCACAAATGTAACAACAAAAATAATGTTACTATATTTGGTTTCATATAGCTATGTCGAATATAAGTCAACTTCTTCTTTACAAATCTAAAATATATTTTTTCCACTCATTAAAATATATATTTCCCACCCATTACAATTCTTTATCATCAGATTATTGTGTTCTCTCCCAAACATTCCAATTACGGTGATAAGAAAAAAGAAAAATATTCCTTCTTCATTTGCCGATTTAGATATATTTTATATATATATATATTATTATTAGTTTATCACACACACATATACACACATGTACCCTCATTATATATATATATATATATATATATATATATATATATATATATATATATATATATATATATATATATATATATATATATATATATATATATATATATATATTCTACCTTCCTACCTACACACATACATACATATATACATATACAGGTTCATTAAACAAATTAGAAATATCCCTCTTAGTTCTCTTCTGTAAATATTGACTTCGTCTTGCCTTGAACTTCGAAATCAGCGGCGAAACTCGTCTCAGCTGCTATTATAATAAATAAATAAAATCGCTGTTACCGACCATATCGTGAAATTCCAGAAAAAAACATAGTGTTTGGGACATAGCTGCTTCTGAGTTTTTCCAAGGTTTACAAAGTGAATATTGCTTAATTGCTGATAAACTTTTATATGATTAGTTTATTATTAACAAATCTGATTTCATTAACGTATGCACATTAAAAACTGTGAGTGTTTTTTGGTAATTCCAAAACCATTAGTTTTTCTTTTCCATACATATGTTCGATTAGGCTATGTACTGCATTGTTTCCTCTGTGGGTAAAGTTGCAACTAATTGAGACGAACACATCGATTAACCCATCTTTGCAAAACTCGTCCAAAAGTGAAAATACGCTTTCAACAAGTAAATGTCTGGTAGAAAAAACAATACTTTCTCTCCGATGCGCGTTTATAATTGAAGGCGTACTGTCCTCGTATTTTAAACCTATCATCGTGCATAATACTGTGTTTCAAACGGGCATGACTAACATTAGCACTGCCGATCATCTGCGACGGAATCAAATACGGTGTAAGCATGTTAAATTTTGTTTTGAATACTGTATAATTTACTTCTGATTGCGATGAATGAGCATGCTGAGCTGGCAAACAAAATGCCTTTTCAGAAAGCATTATCGATATAATTACTTGTTAAATTGTATACAGGCAAAAATTTCTACCATTGTTCGTAAGCATCTGAAAATCACCCTTAATATTCAAACCATATTCAAGCCACATTCAAGCCATCTTACACTATTGTCGTCAGCAGACGATAAAGTAACATTTAACATACAAGCAGGAAGGGATTAGCAGCTCTTATTTGACTCATTAAACCCTGTCACAACCAAGCAAAGAACCACTCCTTCTCAAATAAAATAAAACCAGACGTTTTAATTTATTTGAAGCATATAGGTTCGAATTATCGCCGTATATTTAAACAATTTCGGGATCTTTTTTTAAAGTAAGACTAAACTGTCCGTAACCAACAGAATCCGCGAAATGATGCAGTCCATTTTACGTTAAGAGCGCTTTCCGGATGGTTGCAGACGACAGGGCACCCGCGGCTTAGCCGCGAGCAGCATCATTAAAACAACTCGGCCAAGCTGGAATTGGTAACTAATTGGATTGACGTTAAAAAGATTTCACCGGAGGTCGCCCTACAAAACATAAGGTTTATCCTTCAACTTCATAATTTGGGCCCATAATTCGATTTTGCTCACGGTGATTCCTTTTACCGCGTAAATGAAGCTTATCATTGCAGCGTAACTGTACGTGCGGCGAACGGATCCGCGCACAATTACATTGAACCTTTGTTGTGAAATTAGGAAAATGGCAGTAAAAATTGGCCACCATGGCGGTAATAAGAACGGAGGAGTAGAAAGGATAGACCGGAAACCGTTCTGTTATCGAGTCATACCTTTTTCTGATCGATTTGCAGAAATATGAAGGGATCAATGGACAATTACAGGTCTAATACTAATTGAATTTATTCATTCTGTGCAATTATTAATTTCTTTCACATCATCAAACGCTGCATCCTAAAAGTTCTCGATTGAAGGGTGATTGCAAAATGCAAAGCCCAGATGGAACAATTAGTTGTTGCATGTACAAAACAGAAATCTTGAAAGTTTAACTCACGCGAGATTATGTTTTGTTTTTAGCACATGTGTAAGAAAAGACAAAAGAAAACATAAAGTTTCTATGTAAAAGTTTAATAAAAAGGAAGGATATTTAAAATACTTTGAAGAAGACAAATTGTATCTCTTCTCATGTTATTGCAATTTAGTTATCTTTCAGTGACCAGTTAATCCGTTCTACAGGAAATAATAAATCATTAACGCCTGCATAGTCAACATAATTTTAACAAATGTCATCCATTAAACTTGATTTGCTGTAGCATATAAAACATGATGTGCAATACATTTTTTAACATAACAGATGCTATAATATTTTTCGATAATAGTCCAATTTTCTCACCCTAATTTGTTTTCGAACATTAAACTTTTATATAATACACAATACGCGACTGATATACAAAAATTGCATCATATAATCAGTTTTTAAAAATTCAATAAAAATGTACCTATATTAAAATGTGTGAGAATGAAGTTATTGTCAAAATGTAAAAGACAAAAAGTAATATTCTAAACACTATGGACATTATGCACCGTATAATCTACATACTATAGAAATATTCTTATGCAAAGAACACAATAAAACATCCAAAACTGATTTTACTTTATGGTAGAACGTGCTTTTTGATGGTACAGTCTGTATTTTTATTATGTAATTGAACAACGGCTCCCCATAATCTCTTCAATACCCTTGTCCTTAGATTAAACCTCTGATTCTGTGCACCGGCATGCGTTACAAAATGACGGCACAAATTATCTCATAAGGAAACTAGTAACCTTTGACTTTAATTTGGAACAGAGGGGAACAATGGAAATACTGTAAATCAAACGCAAGTTCTGTTATTTCTTCTGCTTTTCAATTTGACCACTGAAGAAGACTGCCGTAAGATGTCGATGTTGAAAATTGTAAACTAAAAGCTATGACGCACACAAAGTTTGGTTAACGAGAGTTTAATCAAGACTGGAAATGCCCCGTGATCATTTCTTGAAAAGCACCCTTCTGCAGAAAAAAGGATGCAGATCGTCTAAGATTTACTTACATCGGCGGATTAAAAAGAATAAATGGCTTCAAGATTTTATCTAGTAGAGTATTTCGTGTTTTTTGAAACATCTAGTGACTGTCGAGACATAAACTTGATTTATAGAAATAACATTTATAAAAAAAATTAAAAAGAAAACTTAAAAAATTAAAATGCTTTAAAACGTGGAAGGAATAAAAGAAACATTTTGAGACAAGAACATACATGTGAAAATAGCTGATGTATTATCATCGTCGTCGTCATCGTCATCATCATCATCAAATGGTTGCACGTATTTTGCCATTTGAAATGTGTAATAAACAAATATATTTGTCTACCTTTTAACAAAAGTTGTGTTTTTCCAAGGGATATATTCCTTTTAAGTGGTTCCTTGTGGTTTCATATCATATTATTTAAATTTATGCTCTATTCACCAATAAAATGTTTATTTTGGCAGGGCAAAATAAGACAGTTTTGCCTAACCTATAATCTCGAATACAATTCGCTTCCTTTTTATTGAAAAAACCTCTTTCCTTTATATTGCTCATGTCTGACAATTTGACGGTTTCTGTAAGTCAACTTTGGGTGCAAAATATGTACATTGTATGAATCTACATCCCCTATTCGGACACCCTTGCCCATGTCCATGCATGCTAATGAGTCATAGTCCTGTAAACAATATCTTTCAATGCCAAAGGTGAACGGGAGTAGTGCCTAAAAGGCCAAAAAAATAAATATGCATCTATTGGAATTGTCTATGTTTACATCGGATTTATGCATGCGCTGTTCTGTGTCTAAGCAGAGAGACATAATTCATCTTAAAAACATTCATCTGAGTTCGTGGATGTTTATCATTGTATTTTTGATGTATGCAGCATGATTCGTTTTACTTTGTTCACTGCATACTCGATGTTCCTTTTACAGTTTTAAATTTCTATTTTCACAAACATATTCTATTAAATCTCTCTGATCGACAAGTATTTTAGCTGTCTGTTGAAATTATCACAGAGTGGCTGCAGTCCTTGAATGTTTTCTTTTTTTATTGAATTTAACACATCAGAGTTATTTTACGTAAGTTATTTTTAACTGTGTAGGTTTTGTTCAGTTGTTTGGCGTTCTTCCTTTTCGTAAAACATCTAATCCTTCTGTTTGACGACTACGAATATCTATATGCTACAAAGCAAGGAATATATATATATATATATATATATATATATATATATATATATATATATATATATATATATATATATATATATATATATATATATATATTTCATTTGGTTAGTATCCAAGATATAATTTTGAAAATATCATTACGTTAATTCTTTATCTGTTCCGTTTATCTTTACAGATTTCTCTAATGTAAAAACAAACCTCAATTACCTGCTCGGCTCTATGTGTACACATTTCAAACTAAATGCTAAAATGGTTAATATTTTTTTCAGGCTGATTTACAAATAAATATAATTAACAATTTCTAAGATAATAACAACACGTTAAATATCTTCATTAAATTAATTTATCAAAAATCATACAAATTACAAAAATTGGATTATTTAAAGGTAACCAGTAAAAGGCGAGTAAAATCATGGGGCAGTGGCACATGGGGCACGTGATCCGACCCCGGCCCACCACCACCCCAGTCATGCCCCCCCCCCTCCTTGACGAGGATAAAATTACGTGTGTTTAAATAAAGGATATATAGGTCGAAACCATCTCATGCATAGCCTAATATGGCTATAATAATTATTTACATATAAAGGACAGCTGAAGGGTTGTTTTCAGGTATGGTTATAAATCTATAAGGGCCCCCTATGTTAAATGCCCCACCACCATCAAATCCCTGATATGGGGTGGAATATTTAACAACATGCTATCAGAATAAATCTTCAATCGACAAAGGTATGTTACTGAATATAAAGTGTAACTAAATTGATAGAATTTAAAATTCAAGTTTATTTCTTTGAGTCAAATATGTTCACCTTTACAATAATCTCGCTTAGATAGATGTGATTCATTCATGCTCTTTATTCAGCGTCGAGCTTTTTCTTCATATACAATCCTTGAGGACAAGCAATAATACTACATCATAGAGCGGTTGTTGGAGATAATGGTTTCTTTTTCTATGACACAAATTATCCATAAATGAGCTAAATGACGTTTTCCAAGACACTATATAAACAAGGGATTACTAGTACAGGGCTGGTGAATAAAACATATGACATACCATCCGAATATTTATTTATTTATTCATTTTGTTTCATGAAAAGTAAAACCAAGTCTAACCTAGTTGGCACTATACATTTTATTTTGAAAATATAATTTTGTTTCTTTATTTGAAAAAGAATAACGCTATATACTGGTGAAGGTTTTGTTATATTTTTTACACAGCTATGGAGTTTTTTTAAAGTCTGAATTCTTTTATATCGTTCTTGACATAAGTAGAGATTGGCTAAGTAGTTATCAATTTAATGCTGCATTTGCCACCAATTTGATTCTATTTTGCCTATCAGCTAATTTATGTTTAATGTTTATCTTGACACCCCTCTTTTGCTCTATCAATAACATTTTTATTTTTCCACGTGTTTGATTATGTGGATGCCCCGGTTAGGTTTAAGTATGTTTGTTGGTGGTAATCGCCGGTCGGTGTTTGCTCTGGCCTGCTGATTTTGATGACACTGACCATAGATAATAGAAGATAGTATTGATTTAAAACAAGGGCCAGTAAACATTGTAGTGTTACCTGGATCTCAGATCAAAGGCTCGATTAATTAGATTGTGCAGGTGACAAAAGGTGCAAAGAAGTCAACTCAGCCAGTACTTCACGAAGTTAAAAGTAAATATAAACCGGGAAGGGGGCTCACTGGAGCATGGTGCCCGTCTTTTGGCTCTTAACTCAAAGGTTCTGGTTCAGTTATCAAAAGCAGGAGGTTAAGTGGTTGATACGTCCACGGAGTCAAGTAATCCCTTGATGATTTTTCCATTAATGAACGCTAAAAATTGAAAACGATAAGGACTAATTGCAGATGGGACAAGGGTGTAATGTAGATTTTCTGATGGTGGAGTAAATGGAACAATGGCATTATCTACCGTCCCTTATACATACAAAACATACGTGCATGTATATACTGATACATAAACGCACGCACTAATCAATGAGTATTAAACCGCATGAATGCATTTTCACCTGGAGCAAAATAAAATACCTCGAGAGATTAAATGTGTTTTAAACATAAGTCCACCCTCCAAACTGTTGTTTATTTTTCCCCACATCGATACAGTTTGCCAGAAATTAAATAAGCAAGTTATCCTTTTTTCTTCCTTTTTCCATCCGCTTATTTACATTTTTAGAGCAATTCATTTTTACCCTCTTTTATTTCTTTTTATGATTTTTAAAAATCTTTATATGACGTAGCACATTTTTGCAGAAATCTTATCTTTGGCATTACCCAAATTCCAGCTATCCTGCGACTTTGGCATTACCCAAATTCCAGCTATCCTGCGACTTTGGCAAGACAGAGATCGTAGCGGTTACAACGAATAAAATGACAGCTTTATCACTGTTAGAATTATTCCATGAATCAGATACTTAACAGCAAATTCCTATTGGTCGTACATAGCTCAGCTACGGCTAACGGGCCTCGGTTACTATCACAGGACAAGGGAAACAATTTCAAGATGATAACGCATTGATGCGTCTTTTCCTCCTACAAATAAATGGTAAGTAAATGAATAGCAGCGGGTCAAGAAACAATTGCTCGACGAGTACATCTCTGACTTGTTACATACGAGAAAGAATAATGTTTTCCGTGTGTTAAAAAGATTTGGAACAATCGAATTTTCAAATTCCATAATCATTAATTTTCTCAAAATTCATATTTTTCATTTGGAATGTAAATGCAAACATGGCATTTTTAAAAAGCAATTCGTAAGAACAGAAAATGTAACTCTCTCGAAGGATTTGTAGTCACAATCGACGAAGACAGGGGATGAATATATATATATATATATATATATATATATATATATATATATATATATATATATATATATATATATATATATATATATATATATATATATATATATATATATATATATATATATATATATATATATATATATATATATATACCAGTATGTAACCTCTTCAAATCTACTACTGAGTTTCAGTGACAGATTCTGGCTGGTTGACCCTTAGTGATGACGAAACGTTAGGAATATGAAGAGTTAGATATCTCCCCGCCACTCCCAATTAGAGGTTTCATCAGACCTACCACTGCCTCCAACATGATGTACGAGCGAAAAGCAAACCTCATGAATGAAACATTTTTTTTAAGGAAAAAAACAAACAAAAAAAACTCCCCACAGTGATACGGCAACAATTTTGGGGTCTTAAAAGCTTAAGTGCATTCGTCTTATCTTCGTTCTGAAGTACGAATACGCATCTAGACGATATGTGTATGCTATCCTCAGTCTCTAGAGAATATTCTAATGAAAGTTTAGTAGACTGGGAAAATACAATCGTGCAATGATTCTGTCTTGAAAGCAACTCCGACCTATATGCTATGTTTTCTTATAATTATAGGGTATGTTAGAATTAATCAAAAGTCTACATTACACATTTTAATCTCTCTCATTCCCTCTATCCCTCCCTCTATCTATTTATCTCTCTCTCTCTCTCTCTCTCTCTCTCTCTCTCTCTCTCTCTCTCTATATATATATATATATATATATATATATATATATATATATATATATATATATATATATATATCCACAATTCGTCACACTTTATTTTGGATCTAGATTCTAGATATACAGAAAGTTACTACAGAGGTCACGAGATAGCTCATTTCACAAAAGGCCGTGAGTAGATTAACAACTGTGTGAGTTATCTATTATTGAGATGGTTGACCTCTTTCGTCAGTTGCCCCTGATTCATGAGAACTTATGCAAAAGAACCGGGGACTGTTTGTTCGCCATATTAATAATAAAAAACAATTCAAGCTGAGTTTAAATCGATTATTTTATCACCTATATCATCATCAGTGATAACCAATCATAATTCTGCGTTCGAGCTCTCAAATGATTCATTTACTTGGTATTCAACCATATCGCTTGTTTAACTTCAATGATTTATATAATAATGCCATATAAAGCCATTTTCAAACAGTGTTGATTTAGATTTTAGAATCTGTGCCATACAAAGTACGAGAAAAGTTATTTCTCTTGGTTTTCAAACATAAGAACTTTTCCGTAACTTAAAACTTGTTTCAGCTTATGATTAAAATAAAGAATGAGGATGATGTCCGAGTAACCGAGTAATTTCGCCTACCAGTAAAATGGTTTTCATCAGTAAGTTAAAGCTATAAATTGCTTAGCATTTTTATAGGTTTTGATACAGAACTCATGTCGCTGAAGGTTCCTTTCCCAACGTCCAGAAACACTAAAAATATATGTTTGAATCATCGCTTGTATGCCTCTTTGACAATAAGAAAATCTTTTTTTATTATTATTTCAATAAATAATCCAATCTTTCAAATAAATAAATAAATAAATAAATACTGAACGTAGTATTATAGATTAAAGAAGTATATCGTCAACAAATGGATATAAAATATGTGTTTAGAGACAAAAACAAAGGGAAAAGTGTACATGTACTTTTGCTGTAAAACGTTATCTCATCTCTGAACCTGAACCTTCTCTCAGTGTACACGTATCTTAGAACATGAATGCCTTGATATACCATTGGTTATTCAATATGATATATTGTCAATATTTTGAATGCAGGACTATCTCCATGAATGTTAAAAACTAATTAATTCAAAGACGGAGTCATTGTAAACCTAAATTCTCTTCAGCACTATTTTTCATAACTCCAAGTCTCCAAAGTGAATTAAAAAAAATATACGGTGCAAACTTTCGTGGCTCAGTGACAAGAAAGTCATATTTATGCCCCGATAGGAACATATCCATTTCTTTCCGATATATACCAGTGCTAATTGAACAGCTGTCATGTAAAACTACGACAATGTGTATTATTATGGGATTTTTCTCAACGCAGCATGTTTCGTCTGCATAATCTCAACAAATACGTCACAAACTGATTAAAAGACTGCCTAAATGAGCTCTTGAATCAATCACATCGTCAAAGCGTTTTTGAAAATTAGCGTAGATATAAAACGTCATTGCTACTCCAAATTACGTGAATTTCTTCTTTTTTTCTCGTTTATTAATATTTTCTTTGCATTTTCGTTTCTTTAACGAAAGAGAATAGTAGTAGTATTGGTAATGATCAGTTAGATACCACACTACCTGCTGCTGCTGCTACTACTACTACTAATACTAATAATAATAACATTTATTAAACAAACTACAGTGGTCCTCTGTAATGAAAAGGTGACCGTAAAAAAGGGCGGTGACTATTATTTTTTCTGGTATCCGACAATGTGGACTAATAGGACCATTGTAATAATAATACCACGATAATAATTCGTGGTTGTATGTATGTATGTATGTACACACACACACACACACACACACACACACACATACATACATACACACATATATATATATATATATATATATATATATATATATATATATATATATATATATATATATATATATATATATATATATATATATATATATATATATATATATATATGTATATATATATATGTATATATATATGTATATATATATGTATATATATATATATATATATATATATATATATATATATATATATATATATATATATATATATATATATATATATATATATATATATATATATATACATATATCGTAGAAAGTGTAAACTTGTGTCGATCAGTCCGAATTTTACAACTTGATAACCTGCGATTTGATAACACAGTGTATGATCAGATATCCAAGATAAAACGTGCCAGCACGATGAGATGATTGTGGGAATGGGACAAACAGTAACATGTGGTTTCCCTGGCTACAGTTGTCAGTGCCTCAATTTGGATACCAGTATAGCAGTTTGCATTACTAGAGATAGTAACAACACTGCAGTACTAGGACAAAATTCTCGCTTCTAATATTTCAACTGTCCTCTGTAACAAACAACATCTTTAAAATGCTTTTCACACGAAATATTTTCATGGTTATTTTTCAGGCAATGAAACGTAAGTGAAAAATGTAAAAATATTTGGATATTCATTTAGTCGTCCATTTGGACGAACCAACATAAAACTGAACGAAGACAATTCGGAAACATCAGATTATCGTTGGCAAACTTTATTTACTGCTCGTAAACATGTAAGTGTAGGTATGATCGTAATAATTGATACAATTCCAATATAAAAAACCGCACGTTATATAATCATCACAGCATGTATAAAAATTAACAAGTTCAATGGATCCGTGAAAGTGGAATAAAAATTAAAACGCCTACATTAACAAACAATATCACGATCATAATTATTTCACCAATCAACACAGACCTAATGGAAGGTACTTTAGAGGCAAGACATGAAACTAAGTATCTAATTTTATAACAAAAATTTGCAATCGATATAAACCACACACAAAAATATTTTATTAAACGAATAAAATAAAATCATGTATCTGTAAAATGTGGGATAATAATGGGTTGTCCAATTTAAGGTTTTGCAAGGCTTGCTTGACGATGACATTTGTTTTTTGAACGGTTTTGGTATAGTTTAAATTTTGTGTAATTTCTGCAATACAAATGGAAGCTGAACCCGGTAACCATCTCGAGATAGTGCCATGGAGTGTTGCAATGTCAGCTGCAACTTGTCTCATCATTCGAACCGATTGTACACAGGGAGGTATGGTCATGATCGGCAGTTCTGATTTCATTACATTTACTCTGAACAAATAGAGGATTGGTCAACCAAATATTATTTGGGGATGGAGTGGGATGGAATTGGTAACCAACGTGGTGATTTGGGAATATAGAATTTGCATTCATTTTCTCAGCATGTAAGACTTTCCTAAGTGGAAGTTCTAAAGGCTCGCAGACAGAATCTTAATCCGTCGATGTGTATCCGAGCAAGCACTCTGATTAGATGGTCCTCTGTGATGCGTATGGATCTGAATCGATGCCGAAAGTCTGATAGCAGTTTCCTGGACTAGAGACAACACAGGAGTCTGACATTTATCACCTGATAATGATATGGGACGACATTTATAGGACATACGGTACTAATGATTTGGAAAAATGGGAACCAGCTTGGAAATGGGTGAACCTAAAATAGAGTATATATCGGTTAGGGTGACCAAGATTGGTTAATAATGTAAGTTATGTTGTAGGAAAAAGAATATTTTGAGAGCTTATCCTAGTTGTAAGTGAAAAAATAGAGACATTGTTTTATTGATGGAATTTCAGTCCTTTAACAGTCTTGAGTTTGGATCACTCATTACTAAAATTAGCACCTGACTCTTTGGTGCGGAATTGAAAGCACATGTTTCAAACACATGCAAGTCCAGAAAATGCCGCAGCTCATATCCTTTCCTTTACACAGAAGCTGACATCCATGTTTCCTCTATACTGATAAATATAAGTTTGATCATGAGCACTCAAAATTTTTAAGTCATTGAATTTTTAATATCATGGTGTTTGCATAGGTTTACTGTAGGAACTGAATTAGTACCGTGAGTCCTATAGACAGCCACAGCAATAGTGTCTCCTCATATGCAAGTGCAATTAACTTTACTATAAATGCATATCATATGGTTCTATTTGTGGATATCAAGCAAAATTAATACATTTTGTAAGCCACAGAGTGACTTTAGATTGGATATTAAATGCGTATTCAAATATATCAACTGTTGCCAAGAAGAGGGAGGGGAAACCGTGTGTAGATTTGACTGTGTTAGGTGAAGTGTTTAACACTTTGGTTTATATCTAAGTGATGCATATATAAAATTTATACAATTTACCATTTATAGAGTAATTACAGTAAGCAATATGATATTTTCTATTTGTGTTTTGAAACATAATGATTGAGATATGACCACTGAGCTCTTTTCCACCATGCTTAATGGTGAAGACCTCTCATGACTTCTCATTTCACTAATTTCTTTCAGTGAAGGTTTGGAAAGTTCATATATTGTATTTTAATTGACGTATATCTACTTTACTTTAGTTTTTAATTATATGTTTTCTGGGGTGAATTTTAGGTAATTTTTGTCATTTAAATCTCTTTTTCTGTAATAATACATGTACATATAGATGGTCACCTTGACCTTTTACTCATTAATTACATAATATGACAGCATTAAATTGAAGAGTGATAAATGGTGATATTAAAAAGATGATTCTTATTAGACAGCTTTATTTTAATATTTGTTTCTTATTTTCTTAAATAAAGCTCAAAATATTTCAATGTTGCCTGAAATGCACAATTGGTCTTTTGGTGAAGCTGAACTTTCAATATAATGTAACATTCACAAATGTAATCTTTGACAAGCAGGACTATGCAAATTGCTTACTTATGTATTGAACTAATCCTAGGGCTGTCAAGAAAATCAAGGGTGAATATAGGACGCACGGTACTAATGGTATAAAAAAAATTGGAAACCAGCTTGGAAATGGGTGAACCTAAAATAGAGTATATATGGGTTAGGCTGACCAAGATTGGTTGATAATGTAAGTTATGTTGTATGAAAAAGAATCTTTTGAGAGCTTATCCTAGTTGTAAGTGAGAACGAAATAGAGACATTGTTTTATTGATGGAATTTCAGTCCTTTAACAGTCTTGAGTTTCGATCGCTTATTACTAAAATTAGTATCTGACTCTTTTTATCGCGGAATTGAAAGCACGTTTAAAACACATGTAAGTCCAGAAAATTCCGCGGCTCATATCCTTTCCTCTGTACAGAAGCTGACATCCAGGTTTCATCTATACTGATAAATATAGGTTTGATCATGAGCACTCAAAACTTTTAAGTTATTGAATTTTTAAGATCATGGTGTTTCCATAGGTTTACTATGGGAACTGAATTAGTACCGTGAGTCCTATAAGGATCCGTCTCGTCTTTACCAGATTTTGATACTGGCATCACCGTTGCTTATTGCTCTAATGGCAGGTTCCTCTTGCGAGGATTTTTCGGAGAACGTTTCGGCTTTCATAAATAAAATTTATGGCAGGGTCGTGAACAATTCTTCAAAATTCTTTAAATGTTTAATACGGCTGTTTTCATTTTGGTCAGTGACTTTCCAATCACGAAAAGAATAAGAGAAAGAAAGAAGATGAGGAAAACTGGTATTTTTTTGGGAGATGATGCAGGGGCCCATAGTGGCTGAGTGGTCTAAAGCGCTCGCCTTTACCGATCACTGTCATTTCACCTCTCTCCTTGTGGGTTCGAGCCTCAGGCTCGGTCAGTGTGGGTATGTGATAAAGCTGCATTAGTTTCCCGTGGGTTGGTGGTTCTTACCGGGGTTTTCCCAGGTTGGTCCTCCACTGGGTTGGTGGTTCTTACCGGGGTTTTCCCAGGTTGGTCCTCCACCAGTTATACTGGCAACCATGTAGCGCCTATTGTGTGCTGAAAAATGGCGTTGAACCCAAAACAGCAGTAGAAGCAACAACAACAACGAGACAATAAAAGTGGTTTTGGATTTGTTTGCAGCGGTGGGAGGCAGGAGAAGATGAAAGTGGTGACAGGGAAGAAAAGTAGATTGAGAATAAGTGCCGAAAGGAATGGAGATGAAGCAAAATATCAAACCAAATGTGGCCCGAATTGAAAAGGAGGTAGAGGGGGGAGAAGAAGGAGAATTAGGTAGGAAAATAGAAGGAACTTTTACTCACCATCTGGGAAGACTGCCCTCATCTTGAGATAGCTTGTGGACAGTCGAATGATGGACGCCTTGTCCAGCTGACTTGTGATGGCAGAAGGAAGCGGTAACATCTTCGCCAACTCGTAAAATTCCGCATTTTCCTTTTCGCGTCGTGATCGAGCTGCAGTTTTAGACTTTTCCTTCATTGCGCCCTACCTGTGTATGTGGAAGAGAACGGTAGAATATGAGACAATACCAGTTATAATAACAATATATAGTCTTTTAAAGCAAACATATAAAAATGAAGTTTAATTAAATATTCTTTTCAAATTTTATGAAAATGTTTAACGCATGTGTCATTAAATTTACAGAAAGTTTTTCTGAAACAAATGTGGAAAGTTATCCAAAATCAAGCGATGCACATACTACATATGACCAATTTTTCCATGTTGCCATCATCTAATGGAGGTTTTCTGTCTGATTAACATTTACTGTTTTTCGTGTTAACAATTTCATAAATACAACTGTAAATAAAGATCATAGAACAGAAGTTAAAATATAAGAAGTTTTACTGTATAACAGACTCTAAACAACTTTTAGATAGATAATGGCTATCGATTTCTTTATATCCCATCATGTCCCAAAAACTTAATTCCTTAAAAACAGTCTTGTTTGTATCTCTCCAGGGACACTTGTTTGCAGAAAGAAAAAATATAAACACTTTTGAACACACAATTCTTTATTCATATGTATGCCGCCTAGTTCAGACTGTAGTGAACAACAAAATCGTTCACATGGGCCAGAATCTCACTTGATTAGAACTAAAGCGACCGTACTGCGCAATTTTTGTGTCTACAATAAAAGCACAAGTATACATTTGTTAAGTAAGGGCACAAAATGTGCTGGCGGGCTGCATGCCGAGTACGAGCTGTGTTTTGTAAACCCTGTTTTAAACAATCCGTGTTTCGTTCTCTTAGACTGAATGAGACTATTACGTCATATGCGCCATATTCTGTGGAATTCATTATAAATTTAAAGTCCGATACTCTGCGTTGTGACACCATTTGCAATGCAAGAAAAACGACAGGGAACCAGCCTACTTATTCATGGGTACATAACGGACGTTCTCGTTGCCTGTATACAGACTAAATTATTTTCCTATTGTTTTGCACCATATATTGCATTGTTTCGAATGGTAGCGTGTCGTATTTTTTTCTTTTATATTAAATTGATATCCAGTGTGAGACTCAAGTGGCATAAATCTGTGAAAACTAAGTGTATGTATTAAATATAGGTCACAGAATAAAGTCCTTTAATTTTTATCTTTGATATCCTCCACGAATGCCATGCCACCGTTCCAAACGTCATTAAAAACAACTCAAACAAGTTTGTGGATTTTATATATATATTCCTTTCCTCTGGATCTTTTAAATTATTTTCAGTTTCAAGGGCAGACTTCAAAAATGGATGTTAGTTAATTTTAGACCATACCATAATAATTATATTTATCAACGGACGGTGATCTCAAAGACAAAATGTCTTGCTAAGAACAATCAAAACTTTGTGTTCTTTTCCTCATATTGTTTACGGCAACTTAATCAGTCATGCATAAATTGAACCAAGTCATCTCCAACACTGAAAACCAGGATTAGATACTTTGTATGTGTGAACCAAATATCTCAGTCTTAGAAGCAAAGTCTCAAATGTAATCACTTACTATTTGTCAGTTCATTATTTTTAGTAGGTGTTTTGATAACAAACGTTTATTCTACGTGCAGAAAATAAAAAAAACAGCATGATGGTGAGAATAAATAAGTACCGGTGATACAAAGTAAAGCTTTATCTAATAGTGAATTCTCGTTGGTTATCAACAATTATCACGTGACTAATGTGTATTTTGTATAACAGGTCAATATTTTTTATTCAGGTTTTATCAATTCATATGACAAAATATAATGACATCACAAATAACATAATAAAGTGTGTGTGTGTGTGTGTGTGAGAGAGAGAGAGAGAGAGAGAGAGAGAGAGAGAGAGAGATTGACTTTTAAAGTAGCTTTAACAATTTATCATGAAGTGTAGAAAGTAAAGCACAATTCCCGACGCATTTTAAAGCCATCTCGCTAACCTAGATGCGAATTGTTATATCAGCTTTTCTGTCAACTGATAAACAAAATATCGCATGCATTCCTAATTCAAACACTATTTTTAAACTCGTCAATTAGTTTAAATCCTTTCCTCGTCATGGCTATTAACACAGAGACATTTATTTATATGATTCAATGATCTCATTTAAAATGGGCACTCGTATGACATCTTCAGTGTAGTAAGTATAGTACCAAGAAAACGTGGCAATGTCGACAGTGAGGCTAATTAGCAAATCATGTCAGTTAGGGTGTGCCCTGATTATTGCAATGCGTATGCAAGTGTACTTGCTATATCATGCATCGCTTGTGTCCACGTGAGGCACATTATACCTACATGCACAATGGACTACTTCACATGAACTCTGACCTCGCTATCATTTTGTAGTCGACTCGTGCATACGATTGTCTAGGAAAGGCATGTGACGAGTCAAACACATGATACTCAATTGCCACTTCAGAATTTGTTTTATCTATGACCTTAAATTAACATGGATTATATATATATATATATATATATATATATATATATATATATATATATATATATATATATATATATATATATATATATATATATATATATATATATATATATATATATATATATATATAATCAGAAAAACAAATTACATCAAGTAAATAGTCCAAACAATTCTTAGTGTCCATAAAAGAACATGTTAAATTATATTGACATGATCGAGGAAGAAGACATAATTACATATAGAAAGCATTTGTAAATTATATATGACACATTTTTGTTTAAGTCCATTGCCCTAAACTCTGAAACTGCTGAAGGATCCCTACCTTTCTTTACATGAATTCCATAAATTTCCAAGAGGGAAATTAAATCTCCTGTCAGTGAATCCACTTTTATTTTAATAAACATTGCTCTTACTGAGTGAGAACGCTTATATACACACCTATAAGGAGCCTCTTAAATTACAAATCTGATACAGCTAAGAGGTAAGGTTGTTTGATTGACATCGCATTCCCATCCCACTGGTCACCTGAATTTACACCATACTAAAACAAAGTCCCGTTTATATATGTATCATGAAACCATTAACTCGTTTCCTTTCACTTCCTCAGCAAGTTCAGTTACTGATATGTGACCATGGTTGTGTCCACGAAGTGTCCACGTACGCTTGGATCTATGACCTTTCGGGCAAGATAAGGAAGATGACAGTAAGATGACGATACCCTATTTCACTATCAAAGATTTCACTGCCACACCATTTGCTAAATATCTCACAAACTTCGTCACCAATCCAGAACGTATGTCGTACACCACTGCCAAACAGCACACGTCTGCAATTCGAATCCTAACTTTGTCGATTTGATTTCTTTATGGATTAGGCCATTTATCTAAACGCAGATTCTACATACCGATTCGAGATATGAAAGTGATGAATATGAATCGGAACACAGTAGCAACTGACTGATCAGTTTACATTTTCAATCAAGTCACGGTCGCCCCAAATAACGAAGTAATGAAGAAAAAAAAACAAAAAAACAAAGAATTTTACATATTTATTTTAAGTAGTTACTCTTCATTCAAGTGACGCCAAGGGCATGTGAGTCTTGGCGAATTGGTTAGCTGTCTGTAAGGGACATATTTTCGCAAAGGGAAGGCATATGGTACTTTTTCGTCAAATATTAGCGCATTTGACACATTTTTTTATAGTCAATTACCAATTAAGCATCATGACGGGTCGATGTTCTAATTGGAGGCATAACGATCCGTATATTAAAAATTGCCGTACATGACTATTGTAACGTGATAGAATTTGTGGTAACGGAATTTAAAAGCACGTAAAGATAAAACTGGAAGATAACACATCAGCGGATGATATTGTTGCTACATATTATTAAAATTAAAATGTTTATTTCACGCCATTTTTTACTTTTTCGACAATGATTCTGACAACTGCAAGTCTTGCAAAAGCAGTCATTAAATAATTCAGCATTGGTTAAAAAAGATAAGCAATAAAACATCTTAGTAATTTATAATTAAGCACCAGTCTTGGTATAAAATATCACAGTAATTTATATAGATAAGTACCAGTCTTAGTATAAAATATCACAGTAATTTATGTAGATAAGTACCAGTCTTAGTATAAAATATCACAGTAATTTATATAGATAAGTACCAGTCTTAGTATAAAATATCACAGTAATTTATGTAGATAAGTACCAGTCTTAGTATAAAATATCACAGTAATTTATATAGATAAGTACCAGTCTTAGTATAAAATATCACAGTAATTTATGTAGATAAGTACCAGTCTTGGTATAAAATATCACAGTAATGTATAGATAAGCACCAGTTTCAGCATAAAGTGATTGTTCCAAGACCAGAGTTGATGACCTTTATGCATCATAAATGTATGTATCTCTATAGATATGCTCGACAAGGAACACAAATCACGCTGTCTCGAGCTAAGAATAGCGTAACAAATTTTGATGATCTTGCTGCAAGGACTGTTTTTAATACTTTAGTGGATCAGTAGTAGAAATGCATTCTAGCGAACCTTTCTGGAAATGCAGGAGCAATTGACAGATAATATATTGTTGCGGTCCGTTTAGGTGCACGAACTGGGGTTTGGCTATTGATACCACTTATTGATTTGTGAATGAGTTAGGAAATAATGTTTCATACATAAGTTAATACTACCACACACGAAAGAACGTGAAAAGAAACCAACTTAAATATGTCTCCAAAACCTTCTAATCTCTATCTGCTCTTGTCTAATTTGCGAATTTTGTTTCCTGAAAAAAATATCTAATCACCTAGCAGGAAGAAAGCAAAATATGAGAAAGTCATGGATCCTTGAAACATGTATTTTCGGTTAAAAGGTTCCTAGATCACAATGCGTTCCACATATGTAAAAAACGTAATCGGTTTTCAATCGCCGTCATAAAGTATTTGTGTGCATTTAATATTGTTGTATATTTTTTCTACATGATTCGAACTCTTTCTTAATTATGTCTCAGAGTCAATAACGTTTTAGAAAGCAAGACCGTATCTCATCGGCACACCTGGGCGAACCCGATCTCACGACCAGCCCAATTCAGCACATAAATCAGATGAAAGCAATTACGTGGCTAGCGTTTTCAAGGAAGACGGGAAAACCACGAAGAGCAAATTTTCACAAATAAGTATACTGCATTCCAAACCGATAGATCTGGATCACATTACATGCAGTTATTTTTTCGCCTTTGGAGTATCGTGCATCCGGATTTGGACATAGAAAGGACGGGGCATTGATAAATCCTATATGAAAATAAGCACTTGCTAGCGTCTGATTCAAATACAGCCGTGTAATAATAATAATAATAATACATAAATGTCATTTGGAAGTTTATGTGTTCCATAATTCTAAAATTATTTCATAAGAACGTAGTTAGTCTTTGTGATAGATTATAAGAAAATTGATACCCATCAAACACGCGTACTAACACATTAGAAATGGCAGAGCAATGGTCCCACATATTTAGAGGTGGCCTATAGCTCAAGTATTTACTCAGTCCCACTTACTCCAAATTACAGTCAGGTATTTTTCTTCTAATAAGAGAGAATGTATACAAACAGGTGTTTAGTTAAGACATGACAGATGTAAATACTGTACCGACTAATTTAAACAAGATAGAACTGTAAATAGGAGGTCGTTCGTTGCTGGGTTGTCAACTCAATTTATTGAGATGCACCGAATTTATGCATTCAGTGTTAAATATTGATGGTGTCGTAAAAGTAAAATGATCCAAACATTTATTCACAAGTCCTGAAATAGAAAGGACAGCCCAATTCCTAACCTTGAGTTACATCTTCACCAAGCGTTGAAAATATCGTTTGTTTGTTGTTTTGCAGTTTTTCTTTTAAATCAAATCTCGATAATAAAAAAATTTACGATACCCATTACACAATTACAGTAAATAATGCAGTTAAATGTAATATTCTGCATCGTGCGTGTTTTCTCTCTAGATAATGTATTATAACTTTTACTTTTAAACTAGCTGTACCTCACTGAACCATCAGGTTAACCAGCGTTCTAATTATAAGAGAACTATATAACTGAATCACGTCTGAGCTTATATGCAATCCTTCGGTCAGCAGTGTTACTCCATTTTCAACCAATTTTCTTATCACAGGGAAGTTAATACTTATTTATTCTTTGTTACAATGCACAATTAAATTGCAGTTGGTCAGCTTTTATACATGCATGCATACATACATACATACATACATACATACATACATACATACATACATACATACATACATGCATCCATCCATCCATCCATCCATCCATACAGACATACATACATACAGATACATACATACAGATAAATGCATAATACTTGTGTACATACATACATACATACATACATACATACATACATACATACATACATACATACATACATGCATACATATAGATACAGGGAAAAATACAAAATAGTATCTTTTCAATTAGATAGACATAATCTCTCTCTCTCTCTCTCTCTCTCTCTCTCTCTCTCTCTCTCTCTCTCTCTAATGTTATCAACGGATATTAGTTATATTTGACATGTTATATGAAAGCTAAAATCAACTTGAACCACTATGCTGACGAAAAAGATTTCTTGTAATTACTCTCAGAATTAAAAAGCGTCCGGATTCTGTATTTTAAAAAAAAATATTGTACAATTAGTGATAATCTACTTGACAACGACTCCTGTTACGATCGCTACACTGTTAAAATCACATAACACAATGCCATCGGTAACATTCTCATTTAAAGGACAAATTGTTTCCATTTCTCACCAGTATCTTTACATCTTTCATTCATTAAGATCAACATGTTAGAACTGACGAATGCATAAAATGTTGCAAAAAAGAAAATACGTTATTTAAGAGTGTTACCTCCTAACTTTGATTTTGTATTGCACATTAATCTGCAAATTACAGAAGGGATAATTAATTGCTTATTATTTTCTGATTATATTTAACCAGTTAAGGTTATTTATACAACATCATCAGGATAGGAATACGTGTGATATTTAGCTGGATACCTTAGACTGAACTATGTAAAGATGATATTTTTAAATGCTTTTGCACGCCAATTCAATATATACAAAAAAACTGCATAGCATTTTGTGCTGATTCAGCGGAAGGAACGAGTCTGATACGCAATAGGGATACGTCGAGGCCATCAGACCATCAGACCGAGATGTATTCATACGCCATACGAGTTTGTTTATTTTCCCCCGACTCAGTACAAAACACAAATGCTAGTTTGTCTTTACTACATACTCCCTTGTTTACGCTTTCTAAATATATTTTAACTTTACTGTATGACTGAAATTCAAAACGAACTGGGATTTATAAACGTGTTACAATATGTACGCACGACGTCCAAAACGGCTTTCGTTTTAATACTATTTCTCATAGGCTAAGTGCTTGTAATTCAATCATGGATCTGTGGTATGGAAATACGATTGAATGGCTGTATCGAAAGCCTGTACGATTAAATGGGTATGTTATAAAACTGAACTGTGGTACGGAAATGCGATTGAACAGCTGGATCGAACGCCACATCAAGCCTATACGATTAAATGCGTATCGTATAAAACTGAACTGCCAATTCTTAGAGGGTTGAAAAGAAAGCTCAGATTTCTTTATAAGATTAAACAAATTATAGCTACAGACAAAAAGGAGTTAAATTGGTCAGGACAGATGCTTTAATAACTTTTTTAAAGTATACGCAATACATGCAAATGGGAAACTATCCCTTGTTTTAAATGTTCTCTTCAATACACTACTACATGACCAAAAATATTATTTTTTAAAAACATTTTAAAAATAATTAA